>VCNE01002916.1:0-19119 GCA_009869805.1 Oncopodura yosiiana
TTTTTTTTTCTTTCGAAGACTCTCTGATCTGAGAATGAACCTTTTTGAGAACAGGCAACAAGAGATTTTTTAAAGAACTTTTTATTAGTGTCTTCTAGCAGCTTCCTCAAGTGCTCTAACTTTCATTTCACGCTCCCTCGCTTGCTGTTGCCTGAAAATTTTGAACATTTTCTTTAAGTAATGTCAAAAGGTATCAAAAATTGAAACTAAAAGTAATATTTTGAACCTAATTTAATAATAATATATATATATAGCAATCACAGCATCAGAGGAGCATCGATCGAATTAAAAATTAAAAGAAAAATTTTTTTCATAGACACAATCACATAATTATGCATTAATAAGACTTTTTTAGAAAGATTTTTTTAGCCAGAACCAGACACGTCATTAGCATATAATAGTAGCAATTAGTTACAGCAATATATAAAATTCTGATTATTATATATATAGAGTTAGTCTACATAGCTTGAGAATATTTGCAGAAAGTGAAAATCATGAGAAAGTCAGCAGATACATATATATATATATATAGTGTTTCAGCAGTAGCAGCAGAGAAAGAGGAAGTTTAAAATCATTTTTTAGAGAGAAATGTCTACCAAAACATTATTATTTACTACTACTGATAATAATAATTTATAACAATCAAAAAACGTCTTGTGCTTTTTTTTGTCAACCAACAGACCAGACCAGACCACACAATCAACAATACTAATAATAAATATTATATATATATAAAGAGAGAGAGATATTGAGTTTCTAATATTATATATAAATAGTTTTGAGGAGGAGAAAGACAGAGAGATATTTTGTTTGTTTGTTAACAACTTGTAAAAAAAATTTCAACTATTATTTAGTGAAATTTTGTAGGTACCTCAAGTATTCTTCTTGGCTTGCCAAAAATGATGGATGTGGTTGCATTCCTTGAGCTGCAGCGGCGGCGGCAGCAGCAGGATGTGGAAATCTTTCACGTTCCAATAACATTTGACGTTGAAGATGGTCCTGAGCTGATAACTGTTGTTGTTGTTGTTCAAACATAATAAACTATAATTGTAGAATCTTTAAAAAGTTACTTATGGTTTTTTATAAGTCTTACGTGATGTGCCAATTCTTGTGGATAGCGAGCCAACATTTCTGGATGTAAGCCTAAAACTGCATCTCTTTGTGACATTAGTCCTGGCGTTCTTTGATAAGCACCTTGGGCATGAAGAAGTGGATCCATTCCAGGATAACCCATTTGTCCTGCTACAATTAATTAAGATTATTAATTAATTAACATATTTCCACTAAGCTCGATCTCTTATATAAATTATATACTCACCTGCTAATTGTAATCTCATATCCATTGCCAATCTCTCTGCATGAAGTCTCTCAGTTAGAGCATCATTAGTCATAGATCCAGCAGGAATACCAAGTCTCTCCAATCTCTCTCTTTCTAATGGACTTAAAGTAGAAGGTGGTGGACCACCAGATGGATATAAACCAAAACCAGAGCCATGAAGTCCAGCTAATGGTGGAGCTCCTGGTTGACCTAAACTACCAAATCTTCTATGTACATCAAGCCAATGAGGATCTAATGGATTAGGCATTCTAGGTTGTTGATTAGGAGGTGGTGCTCCACTATTAGGCCCACCACTTTGTTGTTGACTTTGACTTCCACCAGGTACACTTCTAAGAAATTCTTCTTTTAATCTATCATTAAGTTCTCTTTCTCTAATCTCTCTAATTTCTCTTTCTCTCTTTTCAAAAGCTTCAATTTCTAATCTTTCTCTTGCTGCAGCAGAACCATATAATCCCATTTGATATGGATTACCAGCACTTAACATTTGATCTAATGGCATTCCTAAAGGTAATCCACTAGGTCCTGGTCTTAAACCACCAGGTGAAAATCCTGTGTGTGGTCTTGCATATTCTGATAATTGTCTTAGTGCTGGAGTATCGCCGAATGCTCCTGGCCGAGGCGTAAATCTATCATAATTTACTAATGATGGGTCCATTGGTGGTGGTCCACTATTGCTACTATTACTGCTGCTACCACCTCCAAGTGATGATGGAATTTTTGGTGTAGAATCACGTTTGTCACGATCAGGTGTTGATACTTGTTTTCTTGCTTGTGCTGCTCGCTCTCTTTCTTCACGCTCTTTTTCTGCTTGTTTTCTTAATTTCTCTTCACGTTTTCTTGCTAATTTACTTTCTGGTACTGGTTTAAATGTTAAGTCTGTACGTGCACAAGAGTCATAGTCACCACGATTCCAATGACGAAGGAAGATTGCACTTTGACTCCGATGACATTCAGAGTCTTCAATTTTTGGTTCTGGAGTTGGACCACATGGAACACCTAATAAAAGAAAATAAGAATAAATTATACATATGACAATTTGTAAATTTTAAAAATTAGTTAATCTTCTATATTCTCTTACCATGTGGACTTGGAATATCATCATCATCATGAGGATCAGGCTCAATAATAATTCCACTATCAGATAAATGATGAGATCTAGAAGATTCGCCCATTATACTTCCAGTAGGTGGTAGTCTTGATGAAGATGATGAAGAAGAAGAGTGACTACTACTATGACTATGTCCATGACTTGAACTACTACCATGTTGTGAAGATATATGTTGTCCATGTCCACCACTGTCTCTGCTAGAAGAAGAACTATGTTTACTTGTACTTTTGTTACTACTATGACTATGATGAGAAGAAGAAGAGGCAGCATGTGGAGGATGTGATGATGAAGAGTCACTCTTATTTGAACTATTACTTCTGTCACCACTATTATTATTATTATTATTATTTCCAGTTGCTGGACTTGGTGGTCTTTGTTGATGTTGTGGTGGAAGTGTAGGCATTCCTGGTGGTAATCTTGGTTGTCCAGCTTGAGGTGGTGGTTGTGCATAATGAGGAAATGGATATGGACTAAAATATCCACCATATGGATAAAATAATGGATGTGGATGAGCATGTGGATGAGCATGAAATGGTGAAGGTCCAAATGGTCCTCCTGGAGGTAAATGAATATTTGGATGAGGAATTGGACCTTGTGGGCCAGCTGCTGTAGTCATTGTTGCTGAACCCATTGCCATTGTTGAAGGTGGTGGTGGTGGTAATTGACTACTACTACTAGAATTGACTTTAGGAGATTTATCTTTATCTCTATCTCTTTCACGTTCTCTTTCTCTTTCAAGTCTTTCTAATCTATCTCTTTCAGCTAATATAGCAGATCTTTCTTTTTCATCAATACTTCCAAGTCTTCCACGCTCATTAAGTAAATTAAGTGATGAACCATGACTTCTTGTATCTTCATCTCCTCTACTATTATTATTACTTTTCATTTTATCAGAAGGAACACCAAATGCTAATGGTGAAGAATTTGTTGAACTCTTATTATTCACTACACCATTATTATTATTAGTAGTACTTGTTAATGGTACACCACCAACAGAATTATTATTATTATTATTATTATTATTTGCTGATGCTGGTCCATCAAAAGGATACCCTGGAACTTTGACTTCTCTCAAAGATTGTAATGGATTTGGAATGACTTCAGATTTCATGTCAATTGATGATGATGGTGGTTGTTGATTTGGTGGTGGACCACCTTGTTGTTGTTGATTATTATTTGACCAACTTCCTGGTCCATGTTGTTGTGAATGAGCAGCAGCGACAGCCATTTCTCTTGAATGTTGTTCAGCAGCAGCAGCAGCTGCTTGATGGTGATGAGCTAAAGCAGCAGCATGTAATAAAGATGGATGTTGTAAATGAGCCAAATGAGGTGGTAATGGATGATCTGGATGTTGACCATGTGGAATGTGGATATTAGGATAAAATCTGGAGAGTGGACTAGAAGAATATAATGCTGCAGCTTCTGCATGTTGAG
Organism: Oncopodura yosiiana; assembly: GCA_009869805.1. Taxonomy (NCBI): domain Eukaryota; kingdom Metazoa; phylum Arthropoda; class Collembola; order Entomobryomorpha; family Oncopoduridae; genus Oncopodura; species Oncopodura yosiiana. The sequence continues at coordinate 3,882 of VCNE01002916.1, forward strand.
CTGCAGTTATATCATTAATTGAAGAAGGAATTGCTGCTGAAGAGATCACTGCATCTGCTGTAGATGAAATTGGTTGTGGTGATGATTTCGTTGTTGATATTTGAGATGGTGGACTTGTTTTAGGAGGATAGCCAGGAATATGAAAACTACTTCCATGTAAAGGTGGTGGTTGTTGTGCTCCAGCACTACTACTATTATTTTCTTGTTGTTGTTGGGAATCTTGTTCAGATTTTACTAATGGTAATGTTGGTACTCTACTGAGATCTTCATTTGTAGGTGACATAAGTGACTTTTCATCTTTAATACGAATAAGTGATCCATTTGTCTCAATATCAGTACTATTATTATTATTTCCTGAGCTTGAAGGTAATTGTAAAGACAATGGTCCAGTTGTTGACGATGAATTATTATTAAACAAGGGTAATCGTAGTGGAACTCCATCAGCATCAATTGTTGTTCCTGTTCCATCGGCACTTTTCGATGAAGGTGACATGACATTATTATTAATAATACCATTATTGTTGTCTTTATTATTATTAATATTTCCAGTCTCACTACTCACGTCCACATCACTTTCACTCGTTGCCTCAACTTTCACTTTCACACTACTGTCTTTTCCTGGAATGGACACAAGATCATCACTCGTTGTTGAGTTCACTTTCACGTCACCATTATCATTAGTGTTGTTGTCATTAGTATTGGAATTTTCTTGTGATGCAGCAGGGGATGATGGTGCTGTTGTTGACTCTTTGACATTTTCAACTTTAACAACATTTGGCACTGACGACGATAAACTTGAAGGTACAGTAGTACCATTAGTATTAATATTTTTGTTGTCAACATTGTCTTCAGATGACACACTATTATTATTATTATTTATAGCACTGTTATTATTATTACTAATAGGACTGTTTGCGGCTACTTCACTAACTATTATTTGTTGTAACTGTTGATGTTGTGGTTGTCGTATTAGTGGTAGTCGATGTAGTAGAAGAAGAATTGGCCAAGGAGGAATCTTCAGGAACAGGGGATGAGGTTCTTGAACTTGAGTTTTCATTATCAACTGCTTCTTCGTTGTCATTATCCAAATTATCATTGTCCAAAATCATTGGTTTCATTCTCATCAACTGAGGAACCAACTGAACTTTCTCCTGAGGGTGACTCTGCTCTAAGATCATCTTTTCTTTTCTTATTTGATGAGCTTTTCTCACTTCCAGGCTCTTTGCCTCGTTTTCGTGCTCTTGGTGCAGGGCTAGCAGTGTTACTCTGTAAAGAGATTAATAAACAATTTTAGACATTTATAAAAAAAAAACACATTCACATTAATTGATACTTGCCAATGACTTAATATTACTATTTATATTATTCTCACTAATTTCACATTTTACAACATGAATCTTTGCTACAAATCTTTTTAATTTGTTGTTGCTCCCATTTCTTTTACATACTCGTAACTTTTTCATAAACATACTTGATCCCCACTACTCAACTACTATAGAAGAACAGAACAGAGTAGAAGATAGAAAAAAAACTATTTTCAAAAGAAGTTGTTGGCTACAGTAAATATTGAGACAACTCATTACACATCGTGACAACAGAGTATTTACACTCAACAAGAAAGAAGTGTGTTTTCACACTGTGCCAAAAAGTAACAACAGCAGAGTCCTCAAAATAATCGGAACAGATTGAGAATCGGGAGAATAGGCGGAGACATCATGATGTGTGAGGATTTTTTGGCAACAAGAAAATGTATATTTTTGCTCTCTCTCTCTCTCTTTCCATCTGCTTTGTGACCTGTCTATATGCATAAAAACTTTCCAAGTAAGAAAATGTAGTGAGTAAGTAAAGAGCATTTCGAATAGCATTTCTAAATTTGTCGTAAAGTATAAGTGCATCCATTTTTCAACTCTCTTACACGACAAGATGACTTGACTATACATATATATCCCAAAGACTCTCTTTTTTCTATCTTCTTCCCCCCAAGTAAAAGTACTTAGTAAATGACATAAGAGAAGAACAAGAAGAAGATATAGAAAAAAATCTCTTTCCCACACACACACTTCTTGTCTCAACATTTCTTTCTACACTATACCATGCCAAATATCATCCTTCTCATCATCATCATCATATCATCGTTATGTTTTTATATACCCAGAGAGAGAGAAAAAGACACACATGGAACACGACAGATTACTAAAGCCATAAGCTTCTTTACTTTATGTTGTGAACTGATCTCCCCTTCTCTCTACTAAGTAAATTATGACACCAAAGTCAAATTGCCATAGCCAATAAATTAATAAGATGAAGATGAACATAAGTAGAGAGTTGAGTTGAGTAGTAGTGTGTAGAGTTGAAGGAGACATAAGCTACTAATAAACTTTTTTTGGCTTGGCTGGCGGTATTCCTTTTTCTCAATTTACACTCTCTGTAGCAAGCTTTTATTATACAAGAGTATTAAAAGGTTGCCTTGCTCTCTCTCTCGTTGACATATTATATGTATGTATGTGTGGTGAGTTAAACTACAAATCATTTTGTACCACAAAATAAACATCTTTTATGAGACGTGTGTGCACTACATTTTTTTACTACTTAATCGATGATGATGATACTATAATAATAACTGAAGGAGCAGACTAACAAGAAACCAATTAGAGTTGAATTCGTCTCTTAGAAAAAGAAAAAAGACATCAAAATGTCAACATCAAGGTTGAAGAGACTACGACGCTTGTGAGTAAGTGAAGCATGCAAGATGTGTCAAAATAAAGTAGAGGAATTTCCATCGTAATCCATCCCATAAACCGCTCGTCTTCTTCTTCTTCTTAGATCTCCAAGAACAATTTCAACCAGAGCAGAACGACATAGCGAAACGACGATGAGATGAAGAAGAAGAAGAAGAGATTCTCATTTTGCTCTTGCGCTTGTTTTCAGATGCCAGTAAAGGAAAGCAAAGACATCACTCTACTATATACATATGTAGTTTTATACCACAAATTCAGTTCACTTTACTCTACTACTCTCTACATATATATAATAGGATCTATCTACTGACAAGTGACAACATGCTAGAAGACCTACAGTTCGACCAAGCTCTCTTCATCACTCTTGTCGACACCTTGCCATTTATTATTATCTGTGCAGAAAGCAGAACGGCAAAAAGTCAAAACTGCATCACTCTTGTATATAGTAAATGTTATATTTTTTCTTGTGTTGTTGATTTTTTTCATGAGCCACCACATAAGAAAAAATATCTGGCCACCATATAACCAAAGAACCATCGCCGTGACTTCTTCCCAATTCTTTACGATTACGACATTCCATTCAACTCATCATTTGACATTTGCCTAACAAGCCTTAGGAACAAAACATGTGTCCAAAATGTTACAACATGCAATTACCATTCCTTCTCAGTTCTCTTCTTCTTCTCACTCACTCACTCAGTCACACATAAGAAGAAAACTAGTTGCTCTTCTTCTTCTTCTGTTAGTCTATGTATATCACTCTCTAGAGGTATTTATGTATGCTAAAGGTAATTTGAAAACTATTTATAAAGCAAAGCAACAGAGAACAAGAATTTTAAACTACACTTTTACTACTTTAAACTTATATACCATAGTGTATACAGTAGAGAGAGTTTTTCTCTATTTGACTCTTTTGACTTGGCTTTTTGACTGTCGGCATTTTCTTATATATTTTCAAGATGCAAACCAAATGTACAAACTCTCTAACCCTAATTTCTTAATGTTACATATATTCTCATTCTTTAGTCTCTGCATATAAAAATAATGTTGAGTTGACGAGAGAAAATTCTTTTTCTCTCTACTCTAAAACATCACAACTCATTGTCAACGCTAAACTGTTAATTACAAAAGAGACGTGTATACAACTCAAGTTTTCTTTTCTTTTCTACTCTTTTCTCTACTATAAAAGAAAAATAAGAAACACGAACCTTATTTTTGCTTTTATCACTGGAAGAGGATCCGGAGCTCGCCGCACCAGGAGACTTTCTTCCGGAACTTTTCATCTCCGTATGGCTCGGGAGTACTCGTGCCACTTCCTCTCTTCGGTCTCTTTGGACTAATAGCATTCTGCACGTTTATTCGTTTATGTTCACACACCATCAGCATCCAAACAGGCAAAGAAGAAGAAGGCCCAAGAACAAGAACATCATCACGATCATTTCACACAGAGAGTAGATGTAGAGAGTTGTAACGTACACCATGTCATGAAGAAACGGAAACACAAATAGGAAAAACAAACTGAATTTAGACTCACATAATATAAACGAAGATCCAACAACAACGAAGATCACTCTCTTGTATACAATACAATCTCAACTTCAAACCAACCAACCAACCAAAACCAACAACAAATGCAACTTTTGTCTTCTTTTACTTTTAGTACTAATACTTACTTAAGTATATACCACCAACACTCTCCTGCTCCTCCACTATATGAAACAACTCTAATGACATCATTACTTTACTCTACTCACTTTTTGCTTAAACAAATCTGTTTCAAGACTCCTATATACACTGTTAGAATTAGACTAACTTGTATGCTCTTTATTACTCTCTTGTACAATATGAATGCTCAATGTAAAATAAGTATTCATTTTCATGTCCTAATAATATGTAAAGTACAAAAAAAAGACAACAAACAACTTTCACCTTTTCTCACCATACTATATTCATTGTTGTACTATTTTATATTATTATTATTATAGCCAAGTTTTTTATTACATTACACACTATGCTATTAAACATTGAATATATTATCGACTACCTATTTGTTTTAATAGTATAGTGCTACGACACACGTTTTTCTTGCCATCCAACCTCTTTCACATTATTAGACAACAAGAGTGTAATAATATATGAGAAAATGGCAATTAATTAACACTTTGAAAGCACTTGTTGATTGTTGACGACTACTTGCTACAAACAACCACAAATAATGTGAGTAGAGCGGTCAAGAGAGAAAGAGAGGAAGGAAGAATCACAGCATGACGACAAATCAAAGTTCAATCAAACAAATTGAAAAAACAAAACTTGTTGTGCTCCTCTCTTGTCTAACTACCAAAGTTTTTTTTTTACTACCAACACTACTAAACTGTATATAATAATAATAACATGAGTGAGTGAATAGCATTACAATTTATCCAACAACTACAACTAAAAACAACATGTGCAATCAAAACTTGAAGCGACACAATGTAAAGTGTAATTTGATGAATTACTACTACCACTACTAGTTAGCTATAGCCATCTCATTTTATATATTCTCAACCTTATAACCTGTTGTTGTCTCGCCTGTCTTCTGACAAAAAGATGAAAAGACAAATTACCTATCCGTCACACAAACTTCAACTCTCAACTTTTCTTATATATACTTTTTTCTCTATATAGCTCAGCATCTTTCTTCAAAGATCAACCACATAATAAGAAACCTGTTTTATATACATATCTTTTGACTTGGCTCAACAAATAATGGCCTAAGGCTATTTTCAGTATTATTAGGTGTAATCTAATAGGAATATAACTCTTGTGATGTCTTGTCTCTCTTTCTTCGCTTGCGGTCTATTGCTACATCTTTCCTATTTAACAACAACAACTTGATTCTAATTCTAAAACCATTCAATCTGCATAATATATATAAAACTACATATACAATAGCGACCTGATTACGTCTCTACTAACTTTTGCAAACTAATTAGCAAGATACTAAAAATTAAAAATTAATCTCTTCGTTAACTCTTTTCTTGTTAGTATGATAATACATAATATAAAAGACATTATATATATTTTGTTGTTGGTTTGGCTGATGAAAAGTTTACTTTAGAAAAAGAAAAATAAAAAAGAATCGTACCAATTCTTTGGTTCTGGTTCGTGTACGAATTCGTCCTTCATCATCATGAACAACAGGTCGGAAAAGGTAAGGAGGATCTTTGGATCCGTCTAGTGGTGGTGGTAGATCACCATACTTTTTGAAATGGAGCCGACAATCTGTACATAGAAGCACTTTATCTTTTCCACCATGATGCCAGTCCTTTGAATCTATAGGAGAGAGGAAAGAAGAAAAAACAAATAGACATACAACATTGAGTCAAATACAAAAATACTGACACAGCAGGTAGTCTCTAAAGCTTATTTTTTCTATTTCTATACATTTCATCTTCTTCATCTTATCTCTTCAAAAAACTTTAAGCTCTCTAAAAGAAAGCCGCTTAAAAGAAAAGACGACCTTCTACTGACTATAAATGTAAATATATATATTTTAAACTTAATTAAATTACGATTTGTTAACATACTTGTAGTGAAGCAGTGTCTACAGTGGTAACCACTAAGATCTCTTGAGTCGGAGTCTTCTTCAGAATTGTCTTCTTCACTAGCTGAACTCAAGTCACCTGTAATACAAAATATACGTGTCAATAAATTATATGCACAATTAATATATATTTTTTAAATCTTTATCTTACAAGGATCTTCTTTATTATTACGGGAATTTCTGGGAGCTCTAATACGTCGAAGAACACTTTGTCTTCTATGTCGTCGATGATTCCTACTAGGAATAGCTCCGGGAGTCTTTTTCCACAAATAGTAAAATTCTACCAACTCTCCTGTTTCTTTTGATGGCAATAATTCTTTGCGAATGCGATAAAAGTTTTTTCCATACTGTCTTAAACCTTTTACAAATCGTTTCTGTGTACAATCAAAAAAGAACAATAATTAGTAATAATAATTTACTCTACTATATAATTAAACATTAAAACAGAAAACAAGACTAGCGTACGTAGACAGTATAGACACTTGAAATATAATGTATAAACAATTTATATTCAATATATATATATACATATATAATAAACTTTAGAAAGACTATATATATACATATGTATACACATTTCAAGTGCCACTCTTAAAACACAACACTCACTTTGCTCAACTCTTGACTTTACTATACATTTCGTACAGATCTACTTTTATTTTCTATATACTACAATACAATAAAATGTCAACTTAAAGTCAAGTTCAAAGTAAAAGTGGCGTTTTTCATGTCTTGTACACTTGAAAGTTTCCTTTGCTTTCTCTTTCTCACTCACCGTTTCATCCTCAGTCCATTTCTTGTCAATACCTTTGGGTGAAATAAAATATAAAGTGGTATGAAATAACTTATTACTATTTACTATTTATATGCTTAGATTACTATAGGTATTGTTTTTATTCTCTCACTGAAAAATATATACATTGATTAGGATCATAATGATTTAGTCGATTATAAAAAGTTATTTTTATATTATCATGATTTATGAAGATGTAGTTGTAGTACTTTGGTGATGGGTGACTGGAGTTGATTTCCGATTAGTAGAAGGTTTAAATCTATTCATCTCAGAAGTCTCTTGCTCTTGTCTAATGTTGTTGTTGATTGAGGCTCCTCTGATTATGAAGAATCTGGCATTTTGAAGATATTTGTCTTCGGTGTTGAAGCAGTCATGTTCTTGTGAATAATGATTGAGCAATTTTTGTTGTTCTCTAGTAAAAGGTTTGACTTCATCTTGTTGCCCATCTTCCATTAGTTTTTTATTTTGTAAATTTTTTACTACTGCTTGTATGGCAGCAGCACATGCAGTGAAATGATTAGCAATCCTCTTCTTAAATTCTTCTCCACTTTCTCCAATATAGATAACTCGATTGCATACTAAACAATACACTCCATATACAATGCATTGTGAGTGACAAGAGAATTGAGTTGGAAGAACAAATTCACTCCCATCTACAAAGTACAAAAATATCTAGTCATTAGTAACTATAAGCTTTAATTAGGTTAGTATTTTAATATATTTTATGCATGTTTAACTTACCATGTAAAGTGATTTTCTTATGTGTTGCAATCAAAAGCATATTGTGTCTTCCATCTCTTTTATGAAGACTGCATTGTCCTTTACATGAACTTTTCAATAAATTTCCATCATCATCTTCTCTTAGATCCAATTTTTCTTCTTCAGCAAATGATAACGTGATATAATTAAATCCTTCTTTTTTAAGTTGGTGTCTTCCTTTATCATCATATTTTTCACATGTTACATATTCTGATAGAGGCTTCACAACGTTGACTATAGCATCTCTGTCCGTTTTACTGATGCTCATTATTTTAGTTTTGGAAGTAGGGGAAGTGAGGAATGAGACAAACAAGATTTTACTTTTCTTTGATAATTCACGAGGAAAATTGATTTTTTTCTCCAAGTCCTCCCATTTCAGAAAAACGTTTCCTCGATTATCTTTAAACTCACGAATACTTGTAGTTGTAGTAGCATTTGTTGAAGTTGAAGGAATTGCATCATCTATTACATAATCAAAAAAAATACATGTATCTTATATCTAGTCAAAACTGTAACAAATCTAGTCATTAGGATAGTATATATATATATTTTTTTTACCTTTATTTGAATCAGAAACTGGATCAGCACTCTTTCCAGCAGCCAATTTAGACTCAATTTTAACACCTAAGAAGATTAGATACACATTCATAATTAATACTCATGCATACATAATGCTCGAATTTTCATATTATATGCTTTCACTAATAAACTTTACATACCTTTTTCTTCCAAGAGTTCCTTCAGCATGACAATTTCTTCTTCTTTCTCTTCAATTTTCTCCTTGTGCAGCATATAAACTTGAGTCACAGTATTAGCAAAATCTTCTTCGTCACTAACTTCTGATCTGAAATGTTGGAAGAGATCTCTCAGCTCTTTTCCAACGTCACCAATTAAATCTCCACAACACTCGTTTGATGCCATTTTTATCTTAATTAGCAATTACTTTTAATTATTTTTGTACTTAATTATAATTCGAGACGAAATGAACGAAAAAATGTGAACAAAGGAAATGTTGCAATTTATAGTGATGTATGAACAAAGAGTACTCGAGTCAAGTGCGCGGTGCGTGCGCTTTTTCTTTGTTGTATGAAATGCGCGCGGCGCGGGTAATAATTAGCGCCATTTTTGAATTTTAAACGAATTATGATTTTTTTCTTTTCTTTTTACCTTTGGGCACAGGGCACTTAACTAAAGCTTGGAGAGCTTTTCCAGGATCATAACTTGAATCGTGAAGCTGTGTAGAAAAAAAAATAAAAGACTTTAGCACCCGTATTTACTAACTATAAAGACAAGAACAACAAACAAGAAGAGAGAGAGAGACATACAATACAGCAAATATATTGATCTATATATCACTTTACTTTGCCCTAGCAGTTCATAATATGAAACAATGCTTCAAAGCACGTACATTTATACTGTTGTTGATGGAAAGGAAACGGAAGAGGAATCAAATTATGTCACTTTTCCTTTCCTTTATTCCAGTCTCTTTCTATTCTCACTCACTATATGTATAGGTATCTAAACTCTACTACATAATAATAAATTGCATTCACTTTATTTCTTATTACTCTCATCTCTTGTCTCTCTCTCTGTCTTCTTTCAAAATTCTTATTCGCTTACAACTGTGAGTGCATTGATTGTTGTATCGTCTCTTGAAGCAGCTAAACATCCATCATCAGCACTACCGCCGTCACACATTCCAGCAAATGCTAAAAAGAAAAAGAGAACAGAATTTATTTAGAATATATATTAATTATGAAACTGTACTTTTTATATAAATATACATACCTGCCATAGAACGAGCAGCTCGTAAATACATAACCAAATCCGCATCTACTGTAATAAGACATAATTTTGAAATATCTGTATTCTAAATTGTGGTGTATCTTCTAATAACTAACCTGTCAATCCCGGTCGCCAACATAATTCTTCCCATTCTTCTGACTCAACTGCAGATCCTACTTGTAATTCTGGAAGACGTGCCTACATACAAGAAAAAAAGATTAGTAATGTTAAAAAAGAGACATGTTATATAATACACTCTTCTCTAAGAGAGCACACTTGTCTCTTGTCATATTTACCTGATGTGACGGGCCGACCCGAATTTCTCCTATACAAATCAATCAATTAATATTAAAGCCATTAAGTTTAGAGTATTTAAATTAAAATTAATTAATTAATTAATATACCTTGTGTGGAAGCCAGCCTTCTGGTTTCAGGGTTGTATCCCAAAATATAGAAAAAACTATCCGGGCAAGGTTTAAATGATTTAACCAGGCTTGACAATTCAGAAAAATATTCAACACGACACACGCCCCTGTTTAAAAAACAACAACAATTCATTAGTATTCCTTTACCATAATATATTTATTTAACAACAATTTATACCCATAATTACTGACAACTAAACCAATCCTCTAACCTCATATTAATGACTAATTTATGAAATCCATCATAATAATTCATAATTTGCAATTTACAATATTACATCCTTCTTTTCATTTCATACAGAGAGGTTCATTAGTCTTATACTTTATAGGAATGCCAGCGCTTGCTTTGACCACACATTATATTCACATACATCATAGCACTTGAATAGTTAATTGAAGTCACAACTTCTTCATGCTTACTATACTATAAACTAACTACTGTTGTTGTAAGTAGATAGTATAAGAAGTGTAAATCTCTTCGTATGTAAAGAAAAACTAAAAGAATGCTAGCAAGAAAATGTTATTGAACAAAATAACAATGCACTTTGTATACAGCTATATACTCTGTAATAAGAAGGATAGCTATCTATCATCTATCAACTAAACAATAATAAACTAAGTAGAAAAACTTCTTTTTTTACTAGAGAGAACTAGCAGAGTATATGTAGCTATAAGCTCACATATCATATCACACTCTACAATCTTTAGCGGAAATAGTGAATTACCCACGAACAACACAACCCATTACAAGCACATGAGTAATTAAGTTGTAAAGTATAATTAGATACATCAACTAACTACTACTACATACTACTACTACTCGTCAGTGATGAAAAAATTACTTGATAAAAAAACACTCAAAGAGTTAGCACACATCTATCATCGCAACAATCATTTGAATCCACTTTTAATTACTATCTACTTTTATACTACAATAGGAATATCTACACTAATGATTGTCATCTTAACAAAGTCTTGCGCCTCTAGAGATAAGAATCTATGTCATTTTTAAAAAAAATCATCTTCAAAAAATGCAAAACGCTACCTAATATAAAATACATTATCAAATTCGAAGTGACATGAGACGACAGCAAGTCAAAAAAAAAGACAATAGCTTGCAACAACCGGATATGATGAACATTTAGATGAAAATGACGACAACACCATGCACTGTTTTTCATTGTTCAACAACAAACACATGCAATGTAATATGCTACCTGTACTTTTAACGCATCATCATCATGCAATGTATAAATGAATGAATTCTATATAATTACTAATTTATTCGAACCTCTCACATTAAAATTAAATAGGCTATTATTTACATATGCTATATTCTTCTGGTGTTTGATGCTTACGAGTTTTGACAGCTAATTAAATTAATAGCTAAATGATTTAATGAGAAGAGAAAGATTTTTTTCATAGCAAAAAAGTAGTTGTAATTAACTAGACTAGAACACCTACCTCAAAACAGACACTGGATAAGTGTCAGTAGCATCAGAAATGAAGAGTTCACGGCTTCCTACTCCAGTAAGGGAAGTTACAGCGTCTGGCTTGCAACCTGGTGAAAAAAATATTAAAAAGTCCTTCATTAAATTCACACGCAAATAAAATAAACATTGAGTAGTCTATAGCCTGTTTAGTTGCGCTAATAAACTAATAATAATTCTTTAATAAAGTATCATCATGGTATGTTTCTTCTGTCGTGCAAAAGAAGACACTTTTCACGCGTATTTAAGCTGTGTATCTTTCCACTATATATATAGTTATGCAATGTTGTATATGGCTCTATATAATAATCTTTATAAGAAAATACTGACGTTGTGTAAACACATATATATAGTAATAGTAGTATACTATATATGATTTACTTCAAAAGCTATATAGAGCTCTCAAGAAGATGTTAGTTGTGATGTGATTTATAACAGAATTTTCTTTCCACGAAAAACTCCTTCTAGCTTTCGTTCCTCTCTTTATTTATAACAAATGTATTTATGTGCACAATGTCTATACGGGCTACAATAAAAAAACGTATACACTAAAAAGAACAACTTTGAAAAAATGACACACAACTAACTAAATTGAAATTTTGATATTAAACTATTGATACTTACCGTTTGCGTTCGTAGAGTCAACTGCAGTTCTATCTTGAATGAGTAATTGATATACAGTTTCAGGAACTTCACAGGGCCTATAGTACCACTTAATATGGACCATTAACGTGTCTCTCTTGCTCTGTAATAAAAAAAAATAAATGTAGTAATTAAAAATTAATTCTTGCACACAGACGAAAAAAATTGATGCTGACTAATCATAATCTATTAAATTATTTTCAAGGAGTTTTATGTCACGGGTCATCAAATTAATGCCTTTAACTTTTAACCCTCTCTTTTTTAAACATCTTACTGATTTTACACGTCAATTCTATCCATCATCAAACATTATCAATGTCTTCTCTTTCTCTCTCTGTCTATGTGTGTCCCAATAAGTAATAAATAATATGCCTTCCTTGAAAAAGATATGAGTTTGACACTATGACTCCTACACATGATATTACATTTTATATTTACAACAAGAAAGAAGAAGGTGTATTCTTCCACTACTCTTTATATATACTTTTTTACACATAAGCTTCTTAAGTTCTTAGCAAAGTAATATTATGAGAAATATCTATATTGATATTGAGTACCCACATTACTAACCAACAGTTACAAAGTTATAATATCTTCTAATCTCTTTCTATTACTACTTATTACAAAGATGATTCTCTCTTTCTGAGTTTAGCGATGACAAGAAGCTTACTTATTAAATCAGAGCGAAAAGGCAATGACTTAGTTTTTCTTATTCTCAATGCTATCTTAATTAGTCTTTAAAACTTTTATTCAAACAGTTCTAAACTCCAATTAAATACTAAAAACTACGCCGTCAACTCTGTTGTTAACATGCGTGTAAGAAAAGCGTGACAAAATCTATTCCGTGTCAAATGAGTCGTTTATTATAAATTGTAAACTTGGTCTAATATACTTTTTGTTTCTTTCTCTCTCTCTGTTCTCTAGTATTATTATTATTATTTGTGTTGTGTCATGTCATATTACTATTACTCTTTTCTCATTATAGCCACTTATGGCCCAGTCACTCACTTGCTTTATAACTTTTTATGTTAATGCTAACGGTACATAATACACAAAATATATATACAACACACACTAAAATGATTTATATATATACTTAGGAGTTAAGACTAAAGGAAAAAAATAATATTATTTGAAGAAGTTTTCGTGCTTATGATTTTGGCGTGGCTCTCTTTTTCTGATCCACCTCTCGAGTCCAAAATATCATCCATCTTTTGACTTCGCATGCACTCTTTTAGAACAACAATAAATATATACACACTTGAGTCTCAACGAAACATTAGCAATTCAATCTCTCCAACTTCATAATAAATCAAATGTCGTTTTCATACACCAATTCCACTTCTTACAGAAAAATGCAATTCAAATGAATGGCCATCTCTTTTGCTATAGGCTACCCCTGTCATCATTTCACTATTGCAATTATCATATTAACTCCTAATGACACTGATATCCCATATTCTTTTACCTCTCGACTAACATTAAAAAAACGAATAAGGTAATAAACTACAGACTAATAATCATAATGCAGACAGAACACACTTGTAGAGTAAGTAAGCCACGCTCTCAATTGAATAGAAGAGAAGCAAATGAAAATTGCACTATTAAACACTTATTATATTGTGTGTGGTTATGAATACCAGGAAAAAAGCAGTTTATTTATTATTATTATTATGATGATGGTGATCTTTATGTGAGTCAGTCAAGTCACTCACTCAAATCCTTTCCTATTCTTCTTCTCTCTTGTGTGTGTGTCGCATTCTACTATACCATACAATACAATAGAACTTCATTGAATGAGGAGATCTCTTCTCACATGTCATGTCACTAGCAGATTTTGACTCTCCACTTGTGTATATATATAAAAAACTATATAATAATTCTATTCGAGCCTTTGCAATATATACAGATATACACTACACTATACACGTAATCATCTATCAGAGAGAAAAAACTGTTTATTGTTTGACAAATACAAATATGATAATATATAAGAGTTGACTCTTTATATACATTGCAAAGGTGTTTAGCCAAAGCTATGAAATATTTATGCACGCAGAGAAGCATAGCAAATAGAAATATTGAAATATCATATTTAGAGAGAGAGAGAGAGAGAAAACACAACAAATAAGCAAATAACATTTATATGATGATGATAATAATAATAAAAGACAGCCGACTCTAATGTTATAAAGTGTGTACAAATGTTGAGAGTGTAGAGAGATATATCTATTAATGCAATCACGTTCAATCACCTTGAGCTGAAATGAGAAAAGTTAAGTGAGGATGCAAATGCAAGTAAACACACTTTTACAAAACGTCAAGTGGATTGAATTGTGACTACAATATATATATTCAATATTGGATTAAATTACATGTTAAAAAATAAAACTGCAACATCTTGTAGTTATATACCTATATATATGACAATTTGCAAATCTCAACATAAATATATATACTCTATAGTTGGTCATGCATATATGCCTAAACTAAAAAGAAATATATGGCCTTCCTCCCTTTTTATAATATTTTATATAGCTCTCTATTTGTTTGTTGTGTTCAAGTCGTCTATCTTCCTATGTAGTATATGTTTGTACGAAATATGATAATCACAAAATAATAATATGTGTAGTGACTCTTTGGTAAATAAGAGCCATTGCCAACATACTAGAAAATGTAAAGGAAGCGCATATAAGAGTCATTTTCAAAAAGGCAAATAATAGTACAGTCCAATGTTGATGATGACGACCAAAGTATATGTAGTCATTGAAATGACAACACATACATATCTACACTACCTAAAAGGTAAACTAAACAAAAAGTAAATAAATATAAAATACACATATAATAACTCTTCTCTATTCTCTTATAATGGAATATATATAAAAAGTGTTGTTTGGCAAAGAGAGCTTGATTGATTTACGTGCTGCTAATCTTTTCTGTAACTCTCTAACTATTCACTCAGCATCAATCTCTCTCTTTCACATACAAACCAATATTGTTGTAAAAGTTTTACTAAT
>VCNE01002918.1:0-12713 GCA_009869805.1 Oncopodura yosiiana
TTATAATTTGGTATCAAATACGTCAATCAAATCAAAAAGCATCAATTGTTTGGTAAAAATTTGCATAAACCAGTTCTCTCTACGTTTATATCAACTGGAGAAAAATTGATTTGTGCCTAATGATAAGAATCAAAGATGACATTTGTTTGATTGGCAGAGCTTTTCAAGTGTTTCTCCAACGCCTCTACACAAAAGTCTCAACGACTGAATACAAATGTTATACACAGGATACAATGCATTATATATAGTAGGCTGAAGCAAATCCACAATATTTCAAACCCTTATAACATTGAGAAGCATATGATAACCGGTCCTATTATAAGTTATGTATGTAAGACTTTTCCAACGGTCAATTTTTCTTTTCTACACATTCAATCTGTTCCACTTGCAAACACAAAAGACTAACGTACGCACACATCACAGAGCAATTGACTGTTGACGATAAAAAGATAGAATAATTGAATAATAAAGTTTATAAATAAATATTAGCATTAAAAATATTTGCAGTGAGACATAATGGCAGCTAACAACAAACCACCGCATACACCAAGTTTACTAGATTCAATTAGAAGAACAATTGAAGAACGTAATTTATTCTCAGTACGCTCAAGAGGAAATTATGTAACAGCTCATAATGAATGCTGACAAAACAACTTGGAGAAGTGTTGGTGGAACTCAAAACAAAACACCAGTGTCTTCATCAGTTGAAACAAGATTAAAAAGACTTAGAACTAAAGTGATAAATGAAATTGTTCATAGTGAAGAGATTTATGTAAAACAACTGAAAATTATTCAAGATGAATTTATGGACAATGATGAGATAAGACTTGGATTTAGTCGTAGAGATTTTCAAGGTATGTTTATTTAAAAGTTAATATATAGTGTTTTAATAATAATACTAATTAAAATCTTGATTATGACAGCAATTTTCGGAAATATTCCAATGTTGTATGAAGTAAATAAGAAATTGCTGGATGAGCTGAAATCTGCTTCAACAGGAAGACAAGTTTTGACAACAAAGACGTTATCTGAAGCTTTTATTAATTATGGACCATATCTTAAATTGTATTCAACTTATGCACTAGCTTATCAACAAGCAAATAATCTTCTTGTGGTAAGGTTCTAACTATATTAAAAAATAATACATAGAATTTGATCATGTTTTAAAATTCATTTTTATTTTCTTTTCTCTCATATAGGCAAGCATGAATCAAAATTTGATACTAAGAGATCTCATTAAAACAAAAGAAGAAAAATTAAATAATACTTTACAATCATATCTAATCACACCTATTCAAAGAATTCCAAGATATAAATTATTACTTCAACAACTTGCTGGTTATATGGGCTATTCAACAGGAGGTTATATTAAGAATCANAAGATATAAATTATTACTTCAACAACTTGCTGGTTATATGGGCTATTCAACAGGAGGTTATATTAAGAATCAAAATGTAGATATGGATTTACAATCAATTTTAGACTCAATACAAAAATTAGATCAAGTAGCTCATCATATGAATGAATCAATTAAAAAACATGAAAATTCTATGAAGTTAATTGAATTAAGTAAATGGTTAAAAGATTATGATTTAGTTGAGCCAGGAAGATCATTTTTAAAAGATGGAAATGTATTAAAACCAATGAGTTTACCAAGTTCATTAATGCTTCCAATACAAACTGGGAAAAATAATAGTAATTATTTAATACTAGTTAGTGATCAATTAATTCTTTGTAAAATTAAAGGAGAATTAGGAACAGCTAGATGTTTACATCCAAATATGATTATGCCATTAAAAAAATGTATTGCTACAAAAAGTTTTGTTTGTAATAATGGTGAATTTGGATGTGAAGTTAAATGTGAAAATGAAACTATTCGCTTTTCTCTTACTGATCAAGATGAACTTGAACAATGGGTTGAAGCAATTAATGAAGCTTCCCAAAATTTAAAAAGGTAAATTAATATTATATGATATATTAATTTGACATATGTAGATTAACATTAAAATTTTTTAAATTTAAATAGGCGTTCAGCAACATTAAAAAGGCCATCATCACATGCTTCACCCATGAGAAAAGAACAAATTCGTAAAGTTCTTAAAAGTCATAATAGCAAAAGTAGTAATCATGATAATAACAGTCCAATTAGAGGACTTAAAAGAACAAGAGAAAATGATGAAGATTCTCCAGCACCAACTCCAGGAAAATTGAGAAGATTTCTTAATATTTCAGAAAGACTTGATGATCTTACAAATTATTTTTCACCAAAATCTTTAGCTGCATATAAAAATTCAAATAATAATACTAATACAGCGACTAGAAAAACTAATAAAGTCCAAAGGAAAATTTCTCGTCTTGGTAGTTTTCTTGGTGGAAGTAGAGATAAATTAGAGACTCTTGAAGAAGAGAATGTTGATATGCAACAATTTGTAAGGCCTCCTCAACGTGGTTGTCCAATTTTGTGAATTTGTTTATATATAAATTGTAATATATATATTTTGTCATTTTAATAAATATGCATAGCTTTTTGTAAAATTCTAATATAATATGTACATTTGCTACTTCATACATGAGTCATAAAAGTCAGGAAATGCATTTTCACAGAATTGATTGCCTGTCTGCTGTTCTACTTCCTTAAAGTTTTAGTTCTTCATTATTTTTTTACTGTAGTGACGTGGAATTTTTGTTAAGAATTTGGTTTCTACTTTAATTTTTTTGTGGAACATCATGAAATTTCAACAAATCTTTATAGTAGGAGTTCTATTTGCTCTGTGCTTGATTGAAGAATCTCGAGCTGTTAATGACGATGACTATGATGATGATGAATCATTTGGAACTGGAGATGAACTAAAAGAGGTTGGCTAATTAGCTTATTAGATGTTTCTGTTTAATAAATTAATTAATTTCTGCAGCCTCCTCCAGCACCACCTGCAAGACCTAGTACTTAAAATAAAAAACGATCTCTTTAAACATCAAACTTAGTCTAGACTTTTATTTTCAGATCCTCCTCCACCACCACCACCAGGTTTTTATTACTAAAGATGTAAAATTAGTTTTCAGGTCTAAAATAAACAAAATATATTTTGCAGCTCCACCTGGCTCTCCACGTAATTTTAAAACTATCTACTAATTAATTTTCAACTCAAATAATCAATTTTATCTTTTAACACAGCTCCTCCACCGCCACCACCAACTTATAGTGATCCTTGCCATTTCATGAGATGCGTTGAAGATGGAGAGTGTCGTGTTCATGGTTTGTTCTATATATTATATAAAAAACTTCACAGAGTCCTAATTATCTATCTTTAATTTTTACATAGGCAAAAAATGCGTTCCGGATGCAAGGGTTAGGGCTTGCAACAAGTGTAACAGTTACACTAGAAATGAACGTGGTCACATTACACATGTAGGCCACAGAGCTAAGTGCATTGGGACATGTCAATAATTAAAATAAATAAAATATTTCAGCAATAAAATTGCTTCATTCAACCTTACTGATTTATTGCATTTTCATAAAGAGACAAAGAGATTCGAGACCAAATGCGCAGATTCTAGTGAGATAGGAACCAGACAGCGGGATTACTAAAGCATTTCATCTCGTGCTTTTGTGTGAGAAACACATCACAAAAATAGTCTGACGAAAAAAATAAAAATTTTCAATATTTTTGACATAAAAACAAAGTTGTCACTCAAAAATTAGTTTATGACCTTTGGTGCTTCATTATTATAAACGTGTACCTAATTACATAATAGTCTGGTAAGTATTGTTACTATTCTAAAATTATAGGTACTTGTACATTATAATATATTATTAGTAGTGTGCATAAGTGAAGCAGCTAAAAAAATTGCTGACTTGCAGACGCTGACAAATTACTAAAATTATCTATCTAGTAGTCTTTTTCTTAACTTTAACCTTGAATTTTGATCTTTTACAGAGCACAACACCGTTGCCATTTTATTTCGAGAGAAAATATAAAATTATGAATACCTTTGAAAAAATGAATGGAGATGCAACTCTTAATGACTGTGACTCTTGTACCATTTCCACAACAAATCAGAGTAAAAAGAATAGTAGTAGTAAAATGATACTACCACCAGCATCACTTTTGGAACAAGATGGAGTTTCATTAGCTGAATTATTTGCAAATAAAGAAGGATTAACATACAATGATTTCATAGTACTTCCTGGTTATATTGATTTTTCACCTGGAGAAGTAGATCTCACATCAAGAATTACTCGTGACATCACTATTAATACACCATTGGTATCTTCCCCTATGGACACTGTGACTGAAAGTGAAATGGCAATTGCAATGGCACTTTGTGGAGGTATAGGAATCATTCATCATAATTGTACACCAGAGTTTCAAGCACAAGAAGTAATGAAAGTTAAGAAATATAAACAAGGATTTATTCGTGACCCTGTTGTCCTTTCACCACAACACACTGTACGTGATGTTGTTGATATTAAGAAAACTCATGGATTTTGTGGCACTCCAATTACTGATACAGGAAAACTTGGTGGAAAATTATTAGGAATTGTTACATCTCGTGATATTGATTTTCTTGAAGCAAGTGATCAAGATACAACATTGGACCAAGTAATGACAAGAGAATTAATTACTGCTGGAGCTACAGTCAAATTATCTGAAGCAAATGCATTAATGGAAAAATCAAAGATGGGAAAATTGCCAATAGTAGATGATGATGGAAGACTTGTTGCCCTCATTGCAAGAACTGATCTTAAAAAAGCTAGAAGCTATCCCAATGCAAGTAAAGATGCAAATAAGCAACTGTTAGTTGGAGCAGTAAGTTTTTTAATCATTACAATTAGGTTCTATAAATTTCTATACATACATGTATTTATTATTCTTTTCTTCTTCATAAAGGCTATTGGAACACGTGATACTGATCGATATAGATTAGATGGAATTGTAGCTGCTGGTGTTGATGTGATTGTTTTGGACTCAAGTCAAGGAAATTCTAAATATCAAATTGATATGATAAAATATATCAAAAGTAAATATCCAAATCTAACAAATTATTGCTGGTAATGTCGTCACAGGACAACAAGCTGCAAATCTAATTGAAGCTGGAGCTGATGGATTAAGAGTAGGTATGGGAAGTGGTAGTATTTGTATTACACAAGAAGTTATGGCTGTTGGACGTGCACAAGCTACCGCTGTCTATCATGTCAGTAAATATGCTGCCCAACATAACATTCCAATTATTGCTGATGGAGGTATTCAAAGCGTTGGATATATCATCAAAGCATTGTCATTAGGAGCAAGTACAGTTATGATGGGCTCGATGTTAGCTGGTACAACAGAAGCTCCAGGAGAATATTTCTTTTCTGATGGTGTAAGATTGAAAAAATATCGTGGTATGGGAAGTTTGGAAGCTATGGAACAAGGAAAAGATTGTGCTCCTGGAAAACGTTCAGGTATGTAGTAATATATATAGTAGTCAATGTCATCATGATATGTTAGTAATTACATTATTATTTTTTATTACTTAATAGGTCCTTCTGCTGCAATGAATCGATACTTTCATTCTGATACTGATAGACTTATGGTGGCGCAAGGAGTTAGGTTAGTCATCTAATAATAATTATATAGAGTAATACTATTACTCTATATAATTATTATACATATAAGATAATTGAATAATTCAGACATATATAAGATAATTGAAGAAGTAATAATTTTTATGGTTTCATATGTATTGCTTTAGTGGTTCTATCGTCGATAAAGGATCTGTACTCCGATTCTTACCTTACTTAGAAAGTGGAATTCGTCATGGATGTCAAGTATGTATTTTCTTTTTTGTTTTTATAGTTGAACAGTATATATGCACAAAAATAATGATTGTCTATCATCCATAACAGGATATGGGAGTTCGAAGCCTTACGCAACTTCGTGAATGGTCATATGCTGGAAAAAATCGGTTTGAACGACGAACAACATCAGCTCAGCATGAAGGAAATGTACATGGTTTATATTCATATGAGAAAAGACTATTCTGACATGATAGTTCAACCCAGACCAAGAAAAAAGACCATCATCGCTAATGAAACTAATTCGGACATGACATATTTACATACCAAAATTATATATAACCTTGACCTTTTTATGCAATTATCAAAACATTCTGAAAACTGGAACAATCAATCAATCAAGAAGAAGAATGAGAAAACAAATCTATTACTTTATTATATTTGATGGTCAGAAGAGTAGAGTGTTGTTATTACACATTATTATGTAGTGCATCATATTTAGACATAGTTTTATTATTGTTTTGTTTTTGTATTCTCTTTCACTCTCAACTCAATATTCTGATCTTGCATTTATTATTTTACAATTTTATCATTTGACTTTTTTTGCTATTCGTCCGTACTTCCGTCTTAGTATTATACTGTCCCTTTTTGTTACATTTTTAACCTTTTACTTTGAAGTAATAATTGTAATAATCACTATAAGTATTTGTATTTGTAGTCTACAATTTAATTAGAAAAATAATAATATAATGTTCTGATATGTGTTGTCTCACACATATAAAAACCTACAATGTATACACTGTATTTGTGATGAAAGTTGGCCAAATGTACCATATAATATAGATTTATAGAAATGAATATGCAACAAATCGCACGTACTTAGATTTAACAGACAGTATATACCTTATGTAATCTATCTCTTATAAACATACATACGAGTATTCTAAACTAAATGTATTCACTTTTGATGGAAGAAGTAATATATTACAATGTATACATTTGATGTATTTAGAATTTAAGGGTATTATTATTATGTGACTGTTTCTCATTTTCATTTGTGTATCATGTTGTTGACGTTAATAATAAAATAAAAAATATAAAGCTTTTTATGTTACATGTATACAATTATGACTTTCTTGAATATATATTTTCCATCATATTACATAATAAAATAAAAGGGGAAAAGTGAGTAGAAGAAGAAGAAGTATGTGGCCGGCGCACGGTTTTCAACTTTCTAGTGCATGGATAAAAATATGATCTTCTCCAGCAGATGTAATATACAAATGTAAAATTAAGAAAATTGGTTTAAAATACTGCTATAGGTCAACGTCGTGAAAGGCATATACTGAAAGTTTTGAGTCAGGTTCTAGGTCTAATTTTGTGGCTCGATAAAATGGTTCTAAAAAATGGCACTGGACAAATTATACTTGGAAGAATTTTAAAGTCATCACTTTCTAATACGCTGCCCTTCAAGGTTAATTTTCCTAAATTATATATCTTATTGTGTATGTAATGCTTCAAGTATATAAATCTTTCTTTAAAACTCTTATATATAGCCAAGACAATTCTGTATATTTCTTCATCCACAACGACTACAACTAATTAGTAGTCACAATTCATCAACATGGCCAAAGACAAGTGTACTAGCCACCAACTTCAATAACAGCAACAATTTATCATTCCTTCTGTATCAATGCAAATTTCATACTTCACTGCCTAGAGAAGAGACTGTCTCATTTAAATTGTCTGATATTGGAGAAGGCATTAAAGAAGTGACTGTCAAAGAATGGTATCAAGTTGCTTAATGATATTTATCTTTTAAGCTTAATATATGATATGATTTATAATCTCTTTAGGTTCGTAAAAGTTGGAGACAAAGTCAATCAATTTGATCAAATTTGTGAAGTGCAGAGTGACAAAGGTGTGTGATTATACTAAAAAGTATACTTAAAAATACTTAAAAAACAAACTTATACATTCCTAAATATTCTAGCCTCTGTGACAATAACATCCCGATTTGATGGAGTTGTACGAAAACTTCATTATAAAATTGATGAAATTGCATTAGTTGGCTCTCCTCTAGTCGATATTGAGCTTGGAGAAGAAACTCCGACGTCGGGTAAAACATGTAAGAGTGAAATGCGACCATTATATTTAATTTTTTAAATAGATTAGACGTGATGAATTGATATATATTTTAGTTGAAAAACCAGAAGAAGTTCAAGAAAGAGATGCAATTCAAGTTGGTAGTCCTGATGATGATCATATTCAATTGCCTTCTGCTGGAGATAGAGTTTTAACAACTCCTGCAGTCAGAAGACTAGCAATGGAAAATAAAGTTGATTTAAAAGATGTTCAAGGCACAGGAAAAGAAGGTCGTATATTAAAGGAAGATGTTCTCAATTATATAAATGCAAAGAAAGATGGAAAAACTCCAGCTAAACAACCAACAGCTCAAAAACAACAAACAACAATTCGTACTCCACCATCAACTTCTACTACTACTACTTCTCAACCTCCTACACCAGCAGTAATATTAACACCACCAAAATATGAACCACTACCAGATAGAAAAGAGCCAGTTAAGGGATTTACAAAAACAATGATTAAAACAATGACGCAAGCTAATGCAATACCACATTTTGGATACTGTGACGAGATTGATGTAACTCAATTAATTAGCTTAAGAAATCATTTGAAAAAGGCAGCTGAGGTTTATGGCATTAAATTAACATATATGCCATTTTTCATTAAAGCTGTTTCACTTGCTCTAAGCAGCTATCCTGTTATCAATTCATCATTGGATTTAGCATCTGAGACAATCACATTTAAGGGTTCACATAATATTGGTAAAGTAAATAGTTTAAAATTGAGATTTTTTTGATTTTTAATTTGATATGTATGATGTTACGTTTAGGAGTGGCAATGGACACAAAACTGGGATTAGTTGTACCAAATGTTAAAAATGTACAGAGCAAAAGTATATTGGATGTTGCTAGTGAGC
The DNA here is from genome assembly GCA_009869805.1 of Oncopodura yosiiana. Classification (NCBI taxonomy): domain Eukaryota; kingdom Metazoa; phylum Arthropoda; class Collembola; order Entomobryomorpha; family Oncopoduridae; genus Oncopodura; species Oncopodura yosiiana. Next base: position 8,782 of record VCNE01002918.1, read on the forward strand.
TTCAACGTTTAGGACAATGTGGAATTCAAGGAGCATTTCGACCTGAAGATTTATCTGGTGGAACTTTTACGCTATCTAATATTAGGATCGGTGAGTTTGTCATGTCACTTTTAATTCTAAAGTTGGGCATCTGATAATAGCTTTATATTGAATTTATTTGATTATAATAGATTGGAGGTACTTACGCAAAACCTGTCATTCTTCCACCAGAAGTAGCGATTGGTGCATTAGGCAAAGTACAAATATTACCAAGATTTGATAATTCTGGAAATGTTGTCAAAGCAAGTATACTTTATGCAAGTTTCTCAGCAGATCATCGAGTAATTGATGGAGCAACTATGGCCAGATTTTGTAATTTATGGAAAACACATTTAGAAAATCCATCAACAATGCTCCTTCATTTAAAGTAAGGTAGCTATTAGCTTATATGTAGATTATACAAAGCACCAGGGAAGATTTTGTTCTGAGACTTTGATTTTGATTGACGACTATAATAATGGTACTTTTTGTGGCATAATATAATCTAGTGATAAATATGCGTTATGTACTTTATGCATGCAAAACTATAGAAAAATATTCAGGGTTCCTAAAAGGCTAAAAACATGCAGCTAATAATTCTATTCTGGTCACACTTATTATTTCATTTGATTTTAATCTTGCCGACAATATATTTTTGTGAATGCAACAAATAAAAGTAAATGTATACTGCCACATACATATATAGATAGCTATATTTCAATGATAGTAGTAAAGTAGAAAAGCAATATTTATAAACTAACATATATATAATTCTAAGAGAGATGTTTATTTTCGTAGTACAACAACAAAAAAGTTAAAATAATAATAATATATGTAATAATGATAGAATCTCAATTAACGAGTCGCAGAAAATGATTAACAATAAAAAAGTTAAAATGTATTTGAAAATCGTCTTTGCATTTGGATTATTATTTAACGCTAATGAGAAAAATCAATTAGTCTCACTATAAGTAATAAATCCTCCGAAAGTGACAACAACTAAACTTATTTGTCACTTAACAAGATGGGCGTTATGTTTTTAGTTTGTGCAAAAGAATGTGTAAATGAGGAATAAATGTACAAGTTTTTCCTTGTTTACCGACTACTAATAATCCATAGTAAATTGAAAATCCATTTACGATGAAAGATTTATAGTGCAATGAAAGTGTCCAAAATTTTGCATTCTTTTGCACTTTACACATATACATATAGGCAGCATGTTTCATTTCATTTCCTAAATTTTCTTATTGTAATTAACTTAAGGCATTTCATATATATATATCATGTTCTTGATAATAAATTGTAGCAAGTTCTCTTTGTAAACCTCCTGCCTGTCACTCACTCTCTTGCTCTCTAATCAATATCAAAAGTCAATTAGAAATATAATAATTATTATAGAAGACAAGAACAAAAACCACGAGCAAATGCATCATACATCTTTATGAGAAATCAACAGGAACAACAAACAAAGTCAATGCAACTATATGCTACACCACCACACACATATCAAAAATCAAAGCAACAACCTTGCCTAAAGCTTTGCTTCACCTTTATAATACAAATTAGTTAAGCACAGTACATATTAAAGCATTTAGAATTCTGTTGTTGTACGATTACTTTGATTAGTTCAATAATATGTGAGTAAGTACGTCAGCAAGAAAAAACAATTTAAACTTAAAATGTGTACTATACAACATCCAACAACAATAATAACAAGAGAGCAACCTTATTAATTTACAGTTTTACAGAAAACTCTAATAAATGATAACTAGGTTGAAATTATCTGAAAATGATGATGGATGTGTGAGATAAGAATATATAAATAAAGTTTATTATATGGCTCATAACTCATAAAAGTAAATGGATTAGAGGAAGCCCTGACTTTTAGTAGTTTTTTTAGTTATACAAAGTATAAAATTTATATGAGTAGAGTTTTACTTATTGTATGAATGTCCTCTTTTTTAACTATATAAGTACATACTTAGTATATGTTTTACCTTTCCTTTTTCACATTTTCGCTTATGTACAATTTACTACAAGAAAACACAACATGGAAATAGCAAATTACGAGAAGTCCCTTGAAATAGTTCACATCATAAGCTCAACAAGACATCAAGCAAAGTCCAACATGTTTTTTTACTAATTTACTTGTCATGTATAAATAGTATTAAACGTTTAATATTCCGGTTACCTTCTTCTCTTTAGTCAAGTCAAATCAGATGACATAAAATTAACATCACTCAACTACTGACAACTCTACTTTAACTCTTCCTCATGTCATGTCATGTTAAAGATATTCATTAGCACAGTGGAAAGATACACTTGTCAAATAAATCATCCATTGTTATTTTAGTATATTTGCTCTTGAAAACTCTGCCATCATCAATGACAAGTTTCTTCTACTCTACTAGCATCATTAGTACCTCCTGTGGTGAGTCAGCAACGCCTGTTTTTTCTTCTCTCTCTCTATTCTCAATCTCTCCATGAAATCAGACATTGGACATCGATACACAACATTTATTATAGCATGTCAGTTGGCCATCACTTATTAATTGATGAACAAAATGGAATATTAGGGAAGCTAAATTTTTAAAGGTCAGAAGCCAGCAGCAACAACCGGTAGTACTACATATATGTAGAGAAGATAGTGGTGGCAATGGCAGTGAGTTGATCATTGCTCTGATCTCCTTTAATACATTTTTTCTACAATAATATGGTCCATCCCTTTAGCAAAGGAAAAACACAATTTTTTATATATATTATATATTATTCTTTTACTTTCAACATGAAATATTCATTAAACTATATACTCAGACAATTTTTTTGATGCATCAACATTACATTAGCAACTTTTGACTGAGCAAAGTGGTTCACTTTAACACTTTAGAGCTTATTTATGCTTGATAATCTTAATATGTTGTATCATGCTAAATTTTTCTTATTGCTCTTGATGTATTGTGAATCAATTGTAGCAGAGAGTAAAAGAGAATATTGAGATTTTGAGACGCATCACTTACTGCTGAGCACATTACAATTACAACATGATGATACTACAAAGAAGCTTTATACTTGTTCATAACCTCCTGTGGATAGCAAATAGCATATAGCAAAAACTATCTCTCTGTGTAATGTAGCTAGCAAAGTAACCACTTTAGTAGTATGACAAAGTAATATGTAACTTTGCCTATGAACTTGCCATGTATTTTTATATTATTATATGCATTGAACATATTGTTGTTGAAGTATTATTGAAGACTCATGAAATGAAGAAGAAGAGAGGTATCGTATATAATACATGTATAGAGAATTGCCTGTGAATTTATAATTCACTTGGCTTGGGAGACGACGACTAACTACGAAAGCAAGTGACGGGAAAGGAAAAAATGAGCCCAAGATTATAAAAGGAGATGCAGAGGAGGGTTAATGGCTCACTTGCTCTAATCATAGGAAAAGAAGAGTCAGACCATTATTGGAGTTTTTTTAAATCATCTTGAAAGTTTTTAATCACAAGTTTAGGCTTTGTTGTTACTTGTATCGCGAAAAGCGGTTAGTAACAATAGAGTCATTCATTGTAGTCCAAATTCGTCCGAGAGAAACAAAAGCTGGAAAGAATCTCACTCATAAAAGAGTAAAAGCTATAAAGTTGTCTTCGTGTGTGTGGTAAAGTGATTGAAATTGAATCACAAGGAAATATTATTCTTCTACTTTTGGCACCTGACGCCTTCTTATCAGAGCTATACAAAAGTGTGTGTGGTCCACATTACAATTTGCAAGTCAACAACTCTTTTGCTTAGTTGCTTCTGGAACTTGTGCAAAGGAAGATCACCATGAAGGGATTTGGAGATCATTTATTTTTGGTAAGTAATAATTTACTCTCCATAATTTTATACTCAAGTATAATAAATAGGGAAAAT
>VCNE01002919.1:0-12845 GCA_009869805.1 Oncopodura yosiiana
TTCACCTTGAAAATGTAAAATGTTATATACTAAAAGCTTGTAGCCTAAAGTGAATTCTTTATACATAAGAATATATAAAATAACATTTATTACAAAATTCTCTTCCGCTTCAAAAGGAAATTAATTATAAAGGCCTCGAGGTGTCTTTAAATTTACCAACACGTGCAACTGATTGAAAGATTGAAAACTTGATGAAGGCCAAATAAAACAAACATAATTATAGAGATTGTGTGACGTGTGCCTGTATTTTACAGCTTTCTAGTAAAAACAAGAAGAGAAAACTTTATTACAAAACCTTTTAATATACTTTCACATCATCTGCTTGGTTCATTCTCTTATTTTCTCTCTCTTTGAAACTTGCTAAATTCCATATAATTGGAAAAGAGCATTAGGTATAGTACATTTTCTTAAACCACTTGTAGAGAAAAGTTTTTCTACTCGAAATACTCGTCTGCAATATATGACTGACTTGACTGCAATATATGATAATGGAATTGTGTGGCTCTCTGGAAAGAAAACTTTTTTGAAGGTCAGCACAAGACCTGAGAGATAGGGCATATTTACTTACATGTTGGAATTGCTTTCACATGTTGGAGAATGAAATTGAAATACAGTATGCTGATCACGTAGAATTAGGTTCTCAACAACAACAGCAGAAAGAAAGAAAACATCTAAGATAAACAGGCAACAATGAGAAGAAATCTGGAGAAAGTTTTTTCTCTCTTGGAAAGTTATATTGCATAATGTTGAAAAAATATGCAGATGTTTCTCATTCTAAATAATATGGAAGAAAATTGATTATTTGCTTACGTAGACAGAACCGGCTTCTCTAAATAGAAATTCCAAACAATTCCTTCAGTGGTGATTTTCTCAAAGACAGAAATAAAGAACAATCATTTTGAACTCAGTCTACACGCTTGTTAAAATGGAATTAAAATAAATGTATGCAATTTGTGCAAAAACCTGAGAAAAATTGAAAAAAAACATCGCGTAGGCATTCGAAGCAAAATTTGAAATTTTGCGAAAAGATGACTCAATGTGTAAAGAAAACAAAAGTCGTAATAAAATTATTTTATGGTAGTATGCAAGGTGGGTATTGACAACAGATTTTGGAAAAGCTTTGTTGTCATAACTCACCTTGGTAGTATGAATACAAATGGAAACATCGGAATTCAGAATGGAAAAGTTTTTCAATTACTTCAGCATAGTGAACAAGATCATAAGTTTCGTCTTACTCAATGTTCAATGATCAATTACGAACAAAACTTTTGTTTTTGTTTACTACTCTTGAACAAAATTTTCTTTCTTTGCAATAGAGCAAATTGTAAAAGACATTTATAGAATTTACTGAACTTGATATTTGTTAGGTCTTTTGTTTCATGTCTTCATTACGTGATTTATTTGGCTATATATGTAATGTGATGTTATTCAAGCGTATTTGCATATTTTATATACACGCCAACAAATGAATATATGAAATATGCATATGAATTGAAGAAGAAAGTTTTACTAGTCCTATGTATTGTATAATTTCAGCATTCCTTTTCTAAGAGGAGTTTATACACTATTCTCCTATTCTCCCTCCGGTAGAGAAAATGAAGCTTGTTTTTCATCTCTCATCTTTTCCCAAGTGTAAAGACACTTATGAAATGTTAATTAGCACAATGATGCTAGTTATACTAAATATTGCATTGCGAAATCATCCAACTATTTAAAGTCTCAAACTGTTCCATTTCTTATGTGCCTCATTAGCAAAAACTTTGTCTGCCTTTCAAAAAAAACTTTGTCTGTAAAAATGTACAATGTGGAAATGAAAGCAACCTCAAGCATATTCTTTCCATTGGTTTAAAAAAGTTAAAAAATATGATGCCTGCGGACCTATTTTAATTAAAGTTTCATTAATGAGACTGTCTTTTTCAATTAGTGAAAGTTGTATAATACTATACTCAAAAGTTGATGACGGTTTCTGCGCTGGAGGAAATTAGCTCAGAATTTTCATAATTTACGTCATTGTAGTAAATATAATTATAAATAGCATATAGTATAGTTACGATCTTCATTCTTCTGTACTTTACCTGATTGTGGTCTATGTAGCTTCATAATTGAATATTTTTGGTTAATCATGTCTTTACGTAAAATTTAGTAGGGTAGTACTATAAGTATACATGGAAAGTTTATTAGAAGCAGTATATTATTATTGAGGTAACCTTTGATGATGACGATATGTCCTACATTAAATTTAATTAGGAGTTTACGGCAGAGTAACATGAGAGGATGACGCAAATTTTTCGTTCATAGCAATGACATTAAATTTGTCTGGTTTTTATTTTAATTACATATACAAGAGAGAAAGAGAGTAACCATATTATGTTCTTTTTATCTTCGTAAAAGGTTGATAATAAGTCATTAGTGTTAGTTTATGTGGTTATTTTGTGCAGGTACACTTTTATATACATTTACAAATTTTATATATGATGATACCCTGCACCTTTTTGAGAATAGTGTTATTTAAACGAAAAAAATATGTAATTAAATACTGATATATATATATTTTATATTCATATGGTTGATATTAAATAGTTGTATAATTTCAGTAATGTCACATCATTTTTTATCGACTTGTGTGTGTATCACGTTTTTTTGTGTAGTAAAAATTTACATAATGACATATAATAAAACTGGGTGTCATGTAATGTGTACATTAGTAGATTTTTATGGATATCTGTATTTTTACATGTTATATGTTATATTTCATGATGGCAAAATGCTTTTTACGTTTTATATCCTGTTGCATAAATTAATTATTTTAATCAACTGATGTTGTTGATGATGTAAAGTATGATATCAAATAATACATAGCAAATGAACCAATATNTATATTTCATGATGGCAAAATGCTTTTTACGTTTTATATCCTGTTGCATAAATTAATTATTTTAATCAACTGATGTTGTTGATGATGTAAAGTATGATATCAAATAATACATAGCAAATGAACCAATATTCTTTTCTCTGTAATTTTCCTTTGGGAAGCTTAATGAAAAAATTCCCTGACTGCATCCTTCATCTTACTATTCTCAATATTGTCATTATTGACAAACAACTCGTCATCATTTCTTTCATCAAATATATAGTCAAGAATCTCTTTATCCCCTCCACAAAATTCCTCATCTTCACTATCAGAATTTGCTTCTTTGTCCTCTTCATCTTCATCGTAATCCGACTCCCCATCTTCATCTTGTGACTCATCATCATCATCATATCATCATCATCATCATACTCTTCATGACTTTCAGACTTGCAGTTGTCAAATGTGAATTTCTTTACGGCTCGAACTACTCCGTTATTATTTTCTTTTCTACTTGACGATGAAGAAGAAGATGATGACGTACTTTTATCTATATATGGGAGAAAGCAAGAAAAGAAAATTACTTTTCATCTCTTTTCTTGTTGAAGCTTTAATACATTCTTACCTGGACCATTTTTAACAGATGGTTTGTTCCCATGAAATGAAGTTTCATTGTCATTGCTGTGATCTTCTTCGCTCAAAACATTAGTTGTACTCGTTGGAACAACATTGTTGAGAAATACTTCATCATTCTCATCATCGTCTTCATCATTGTCGTCAATGTCTTTGATAATAGTTGTGAGTCTATTGTAAGATACATTTCTTCTTTCGTTGTTCTCTGTGTAGGAAAAAGAAATTAAGGGAGTAATTATAAGGAAAATGATGAATGGAGAAATGTCTCAATTTTGATATTTGTGTGATAGAGTGAAAAGAAAATTTAATTTAGAACAGAAATATATAAACCAACCATTTTTTCTCATTATTTATAATACTATATATGTATATGAAAAGAAAAGAAAATCAATGAAGGCGATCACATTATATAAACTGCCTGTTGCCTACTACCATTTCCTAAATTCGTGAGTAGAACTTTGAAAGGAGTTAAATTGCTTATGTTTCAATTGCTTTGAATTGTACTCACAGAAAGTGTAGCTGACAAGGGAATGATAATGATATCGCAAACACCTACATGACGAGACTGATTTTATTGGAGAGTATCGTCTGTTCTCTCCTCATCTTGGAAATCTCTTAAGAATAGACTTTTCCAATATAAGTCATATAGTCGTAAAATTGGTTGCATTGAAATGCGTGTTTTTGATGCTGTAGCATTCCCTTATGAGTTAGTGTTATATGTTATGTTGGCCGCAAAAGAAAACTATAGATTCTTATTTTTTGAAGAAATGCAATCGATTTTATGCTTACGTATCTCTTCTAATATTAAACCTAAGCCATATAAAAGAATTTCTTTCCTGCCAACTACTTGAACTATAAAGAAATAGAAAAAACCACACACAAAACTAAAACAATAAAGAGTCTCATATAACTACGAAATATAGTAATTACAATGATGTACCCAGAATCTGTGTACACCTTCTAAAAAATTCCTTGAGGCCAGGTTGTCTCAATGAACTAGTTTTTATTATTACACTATTAATATATGTAGCTTTTAACTTAAGTCCTATATATATATATACATCATAGTGTTTTCCCATTTACTTACCATTCTCATTTCCTCGGATTACACCCGAAATAGAAAGATTACTGGAGAAATTACGAAGAAACGCCAACAGAGACTTGGCAGCCACCATTATTTTTTCTTTCTCTGTCTGTTGAGTGTCGACTTATATAGCATAAAGAAAAGTCTTGTTGTGAGACTGAGATTCTTTTTCTTCTCCTCTCTGACTATACAAGTCTCACCTTTCTTTTCACCTTGTCTTGTTAGTTTCTTTTTGTTCTCTTTTGTCAAAAGTTGAGACTTGGCAATTACTACAAAGTTTTTTCTACTTTGAATTATCTTCCACTTTCTCTATCTCACCCACAAGACTAGACGGAGAAGCACACTAAAGTTTAGTACATAAAGCACAATAATTATCTACCACAACGTAGAATAGTTTTAATTACGTTGATTCTACAACTTCACAAGTTTCGCATCACACTTTTTATTTTCTTGAGGTTTTTTACATGTACTTTTTTTATCTTGTCTCTAAAGAGCGAAGAGAAAAACTTTAGTGATGTTGACTCAACTCGACTCAACTCTGTACTTCTGATGTCATACTCACATAATACTAAACAGTCCCACAGTACAGTGAAAGAAAAAAAAGTACTAAAAGAGGTTTAGCGTATTACGTTCTTGTTGGCCATATATATTTTTTCACGATTTGTTTCCCTGAGTCTCTTCTTACCTACCAAAGGAACTTTTTTATACCAACACACATCGCATGTCTGTCGTCATTTGTTAAATCCATATTCCTTTTTTTCTAACTATATATATTCCATATATTCTAAAGCTATTGTGTTTTTGAAAGAGAAAGACATGCGAACTTAAATATAGTGTTGAGTACTATGTATGTATAACATAAAACCACATATGAATATGGAGAAACTTGTTTTGCATGTATATGAGAGACGTACGATGTAATATTATGTTTTATATGTGTGTTGAATTTGCAGAATAAACATATAAGCCGTTATGTTAGAGTTTTAGGCATTTCAATCTACTACTTGTCCAGTTCAGAGTTCAGACTTTATGTATATTTAGGTAGTAGAGTTTGATCCATATTTGCCATTTGGTGACATGACATAAGAGAGAGAGATAGAGAGAGTCGATATGATGTGAGTTGCGCGTTTGAATTGCAGATGAGAGAAATAGAATATATTTCCTCAATGTCACATTTCATTTTCGGCAGCTGTGTGTGATGTGTATAATATAATATTGTTTTCTATTTTGCATTTGATTAGCAGTAAACAATCAACTTGAGATGACATTCATGTTTAATTAATATTTTGCTAGAGAGGAAGTAAAGCTAAAGGCAGACTGTTTAACATTCGGGGTAAAGTGAGACAAGTTGTAAAAGGATAATAAATCATTACATTTTTTGTTGGGTGTTGAATAGAAAGTGTCATTTCTTGTCATCATTATTTTTAGTTTAGTGTTATATATGTCACAAAATTCAGATCAGTATTCCAATAAACCTATATATCCAAGCAAAAGTCATGTTTGTATATATAAAATATCGAAAGGTGAACTTGACAATAATAAAATTGAGTTTTCGTCTCTTATTATATATCTTTGTAGAAATCTAGTACGATTGTGGAATGTGATAGCATTGACTGTTATATATATTGATCCAACTTTTCCATGTTGTAATAATCCTAAAAGTGAAAATATATAGAAACTGTTTCAAGTTTCAGCGACTTATTTGGCCATGCTCAATAATTCAATGTTTTTGTGGCTTTTCCTTTAGATATGTTATGTCAATTCATCCATAGTTGATGAAGCGTGACAACTTGTATTCAATCTTATTTATTCATGATAATGACTACTGGAGTATATTTGTTTGTAGGAAGAAATGGAAGAGAGAGAAAGAAAAGCTCTTCTTCCTTCCATATGTTGTACACATGTAAATTTCTAAAGGTAATTCCATTCTAGTATAGAAAGACTAATGATGTGTAACTTGTCTAGAACGGAACTACGAAAATTATTGATGTAAATTCTACATATAGTTTCACAGAGTTAGAATAGTTGGCTTTTCTAATTTATTTCAAAGACCAGAAGCAAGGACAAATAAAAAATAGACAAGAGCAAGATGAGATCCAATAACGATTTTGAAACTTTTATGGATAAAGTGCAAATTTAGACAAGGGAGATTAGATGTCATAGTGTTGTCTTTGTTGCTCTCTCAAAGATTAGAGATTGAGATCTTTACCACTTTGAACTTAAAAGGATTATACAAGTTTTAGAACTATAATCATCTTTTGCTTTATACTTTGATGCCTTGATGATGTAGTTATTACTAGTATTAGCTTTGTTAAATATACAAACTACAAAGGAAAGCAAATGAAACATGTATTTATACTATGGAGTAAAGAAGGAAAGCTATATACAGTAAACTTTAAAGAAGCTTATACTTTTCTAGTTAGTCTTATAAGTTTCATTAGCTTTAAAACTTTAATCTGTTTGATGTCATTGTGTAGTGTTTCTTCATGCGTCATCAGTATATAAGTAGTTTTGTATTTTAGTTAATGAGAGCAGTATGTGTGTAAGCTTTAAATAAAATGGCTAAAAAGTGAAAGTAGAAAGGAAGTAGAGTGAAAGTTAAAAGGTCACTTGTAATTACTTACTTCGACGCCATTTAAATAACTTCTGATAGATTTGGAACCTACACTTTGAGAAACAAAGTTCCAATTATTAAGCTCGGTTTGTACATTCCTGTAAGATAAACTTATGAAAGTGTCTAATATTGGTTCGTCTGTTCAAGAAATGATTGTTGTTTCTAAAATGATGCAATGACTTTGACTCAGACTTTAAACATTTTTGAGATTTCAAAATGTCTATAAAAAATTTTTTCAGCTTCTTTATGGCAAGTTGCAAGTAAATAATGAGATGATTGTTTGACTTGAAAAAATGAATTTGGGAAAAAAGTTTAAAAGCAGAGTGAAATGTGAAAGCCAATGCTAATTTAGGTACTTTTAAACGCCGATTAAAAACGTTTAGAGTGATCTCGAACTAAGTTACAAAAAATAGGTAGACGAAAAAAATCTTCATTAATTTTGATTGTGACGCAGATTAAAAAAAATACGCAGGATTTCTTTATTCTTTTTCACTGCACTCCGATGAAGGCTACCTTCTCTTTTCTTACGAATTATATTGCCTACATTTTTGTGGCTTGAAAGAAAGAAATTTTCATTATGAATATTACTAACTTGGGACCAATACAAAAAGAAAAGTAAAAATGTAGACATATAAAGGAAAGAGGTAGGTAGTACTTGTACTCCAGTTCCTCTCTCTAAACAAATGCTTTTTCTCTTGAATTCTTTGAGTTAAAATGAAACTGTCTCTCAGGTTCTCTAGAAAGAATTCTCTTTTTGTAGCATTGGTGTAATACTATATCTACTGTCTACACAATGCATAATGCACAACAAAAAAAATGTTCCAAAACTTTTCTGTTATGTCGAAAGAAAGATGTTCCAACATTTCCTTTTTATTATTAGATAATCCAAAAAAGACAAGTTATACATAAAAAAGGAATCGCTCGTCTGTCATCATGCATTCACTTATATAGAAAAAGAATTGCACATCTGCTTCTCGCTAACAATATGATGATGCAATGCCACAGGATATTATATTTATCAAGTTTTCATCCTTTTTATTATTAGATAATCCAAAAAAGACAAGTTATACATAAAAAAAGGAATCGCTCGTCTGTCATCATGCATTCACTTATATAGAAAAAGAATTGCACATCTGCTTCTCGCTAACAATATGATGATGCAATGCCACAGGATATTATATTTATCAAGTTTCAAAGTTCTACAATGAGAAAAAGAAGGTAGAATTTGACGTTCTCATCATTCTGTGACAACTAAATTCAATTTACTATATAACACTTGGCCAATCTTTCTCACCACAGTGTCCAATAACAAAAAATATCATCGCATGTCAGCAACTTTTACTTTGATACATTACAATTTAGTAATAACGCTGTTTCACTTTTCGTGATGATATAGTGTAAAGGAAACATTTATATATTGCATATTTCATAAAGGAATATTACAACATAGTGTCAGCCTATCACTACTATTCTATTCCCTGGAGAAATCTCTGACGATAGTTGTGTTGGCAGACTTTTATATTTATAACTTGGCCACTGTTTCATTCATACGACCTTTCTAGCTGGCAACAGTTCCATCATCTTGTGTGTCAAAAACGTGAGACTTTCACGGCCAGCACAACGGACAAAAATTTACCCATTTTTCTAATAAAAAAATGAAAGCGGTTGCCATTTTATAGAGTGGTTCGACCATTTTCACTTTTGCATTTAATATCGTCAGAATTCCACTATAGAGATGAATTCAAGAAGACTAGATATTTGCGTCATTGCCTAGCTCTACTATTTGCAATTTTCCATTTATTTAATTAAATGGCAGCATGACAGAAGACTATACTACTTACTATCTCCATATAAATTACTTCTTCTCCCTGTATTTCTACATCTACACTGCTGTTTAATTAACTAGCATTCGTTTTCATTATGGGTATTTCATCAATTACTTCATTGACATTAATGTGACCTGAACGATGTAGAAATGTAGGCGAGACAGAAAAAAGTCTGTTGTCTGTCTAATATTGTGTATTGAATTTCTCTCATGATGAGAGGCTCAGGTTGTTTGGCCCGAGAATTTAATAGTGACTATACTTAAAAAAAACTCGGAAAAATCTAAAATCAGATTCTGGAGCTCAAAATTTCAGCTAAAAAGAAATACGCAAGCTACAATTGAAGAGTCTGAATCTTGATTTCTTTCTGAGTTTTTTTAAGTATAGCCATTATTAAATATTATTTCTCTGATCAAACAAATTGTTGAAACCAACCTGAGCTTTTCCTCATTTTGCGCACAATTTATGGAATTCAGACCAGCCAACTAATTTAATGGGTCAGTAGAAGGAAAAGATGTACAAAGAAAAATACTAATCTCTCATGGGAAAACGGAAGAAGAACCTACATAAAATTTCCGTCTCACTTAATTGCCATTAGTTCATTTACCGTGATCAGATCGTATTACACATGCTTTCACATTTTTCTATATTATCATCATCATCATGCATTTAACTTATATTTATTTGGCATAGTACTCTAGTATGTAATATTATCTAGTAGAAAACACATTAGAGTAAATATCTTCTATAAGGTTTTAGTTGGCAAAAGCACAAAAACGGCAACAATAATTTGCACTACTATATAATCTCGCTCCAGTGAACTTTTGTTGAGAAGAATTTTCTCTCTCTTATGGTTTAGCTGGATATCGTGTTTCATTTCATGCTCAGTGGTTTCTCTCTCTCTCTCTTTCGTCTCTTTAGATGATTTCATGTGGAGCTATTAGTGAAGTTGACTACTGGATTTAGATTTACGTTATATAGTAAGTTCAGTTCAGAGTTGATGAAATGAATTTCATGTTGATGATAGATAGATTTAATCGAAGAGAGAATCTTGAGTAGGTGTTGCAAAAGCAATCAGCCACATGATATTGTTTTACATGCTGGGCTCATCATTTCAAGCTTATCATAGCTTCGTTCTATAAAATTAATTTGAGTCTAGGGCAAATAAATGACTATGATTAATTTACATTTTTGATAGATTGAATTTCAGACGAATTCTTAGAAGAAAATTTACAAACATACAAATATATAGGTAGTGAGATTATTTTCCGTATTTGTGGTGTATACCTATAAGTTTCTTTGATGATATTTTATTACAAAACAAATCCAAAGTTTCACAAAGATGAATTTAGATCCTTCCAATTTATTTCTTGTTTGATATTTTCAAACTCTAAGCAAAAAAAGAAATGAGTTGTGATTACATTTCTTTGAGCTAGAAATAAGTTTTCTCTCCAATTTATTGTAGAGAAAGTTTTTTGAAAGAAGAACAAGAGCTAGGCCAAACCAAATGCTAATCAAATGGAAGAGATAAACAAAAGTCCAGAGGCAGAATTAATTTTTCCATCAACTCTGAAAATAGAAAAAACTAATTCCCTTACATATAAGTATGTCGTTCTCGATATAGGCTTTTACTATATATTCTTACCTAACAATAGCAAACAGTATGAGCATTTTGCGATTAATTTTCTCTCTTGTGTGCTGACGTAAGCAGTTTATCCCGTCATTAGCATGATTTCTAGAGACTGTCATCATGTCATTGAGATTGAGATTCATATACATATAAGTCGTACTAATAATGTTCATATTGAATAGAGGTATTACATTTCTCTACACTATTTATATATTTTGTATTCAAAGCTGACAAGTTGCTCTCTCTCTCTCAAAGTAGAGTTGTAGTCAGTGAATCAAATTAATGAAATTAAAATTCGCTTGAGTGATCAAAAACTTTCTGAGTGTAATGAAGGGCAAAGAGAGAGAGAAGGATTACTAAAATTCAATTTGATGGGCAAGATACTGAAATGAAAAGAGCTCTTTTACAAATGAGTATTAAAGTACTGGGCATTCATTTTCATTTGAAATAACAAAAACATCTGCTACTACTCCAGCTGTGGTTTTGTTTCAAAGAATATAAATTTTCTCATGGGCATCCACGAATTTTGTATTCAACTATTTCTCTCTGGCTATTAGGACTTTCACTAATTCATTAATAATGAAATAATGAAGCACTCATCTTTGGATAACTGAGCCTTAAGCTAAAAACCACAAGAAAACCACCCTAACCTAAAACAACCTTCAAATTGAAGGTTTCGATCATCTCTACAAATCTAGTAGTGATTACAATTCTCATTAAATTAATTCACTTACTTACGGCTTTCAACAGGTTGCTCTAAAGCTACTCTGTGAAAATCTCATTTTTCTATTACATTTCTTTTACACTTGAATTAATATCTGACATTATGAGTCTCAAGCCAAACGAGCTGTAACATCCTTCTAGAAAAATGGAAACAAGATACATTTCTTTTTGAAGAATTTGACACTAGATAAATTTTGTATCACTGATATCTTCAAAAGAGAAATGTATTCATGTCAGGTAATGTCCTACATTTCATTTCACCTTTTTGTCATTCTTCTGTTATGTCACATACAAACATGCCACATGCTGAGAGCCACAACTTTCAAGAAAACCTTCTACTCCTCAACAATAAGTTGTTGTCTATCTGTTAACTCACCCAATTCACAATTTCTTCTTTTGAGATTTTACAAGATTGTAAAACTGAGCTGTAGCTTAAAACTTCCTTTGAGATGTGCTTCAAGGCTACAAGTTGATGAATCTCATTGTCAGTGTCATTGTCATATGAGAGATTGGAAGTAAGCTATACAAAAGTTTTGTGGAGGTCCTATCTCTGCTTTTGTCATGAGAGTTTCAGAGTTCGTGATCATTAGATATTATATGAGAAGAGAGAAAGTGAAGTAAACAGGAGAGGAAAGTAAATTGTAATATGTAATGTGGAACAGAGAAGAGAATATGCTCATGATTACAAGCACGACGCCTACGGTTTTCAAAGTGCGTCCTCCAACAAAACTTTCTCTCTTATCTTTTCACTTGTCCTCATAAACTTTTCTCGTGTATCAGTTCATCTCTTTTACTCACGAGGAAAAGTTGAAGATAAATTTAAAATTCAAATAGCTCATTTCGTTTCAGATGAGTTTATGTATACGCTACATATACATTGAGAGAGAGAGATGAGCATGAGAGAGTATAAGATCTATAGAGTAAGCTAGGTAAGACTCGTTTTATGCAAAATGTTTTTGGTCTCTAAAGAATGTTGAAGACTCTTGGAATTTGAATCATTTTAGACTCTTGTGATGATGTCACACAATAATCAGCATATGTATATGTAGATAGCATTTAACATTTGCATATAGAGGCTCAGATTACATCTTTACACTTTCAACTCAGGCTATATGCGCATTTTTGTAGAGAGAAAGTATATACAATGTATTAATGTTCAGCGTAAGATAGTAATCTTTAACTTTATGATGATGAAAGAAAGTTCTTTAGAATTTTATGAGTTTCTGTATTTTGTGGCGACCTTTGTGCATTTGTATCCTTTTTCTTGAAGATGTTTCTTAAGTTCTTGAAGAAAATAAAATTTGTTTTAGGCTGATGATTTTATATTTAAATTAAAATGATACGTTACGTTCAACATAGAATTTTTCAAGTATTAAAGCACTATATATCTTTTTAAATGTAACTTTGTAAAGTTTGATGGCAAAGATGAAAATCAATGTGACCAAACCTCAATTTTGTGGCTTTGATCAATTTCTTTGAGCTCTACTTAA
>VCNE01002926.1:0-21991 GCA_009869805.1 Oncopodura yosiiana
TATTCATTCGTCTTTTCTATCTATAAGTAATAGAAGCATTATTTCGTTGCGTGCGTACACAATCACTCCTCTAACTCTGCTCTTCACTGATGATGCTCAATGTTGAACAAAAAAGATTTTTTTCCAATCCAATAATTTTCTACTTCAAACTCAATTCTTTCTCTAAGCTCACGCTACTTATTACATATTACGTAACAACAATTCAACTCAAAAGTGAAAAATATTTTTGATATCTACTAAAATTTTTCTCTACACTTTCCTAAAGGGTATATAATAATCATCCTATTTCTACAGAAAATGTATCGAGACTACATACACACCCACATATTCAATGAATAATTGGCCATAACATCATTTTCTTATGATAAAAAAAAACTAATGCACAAGGTAGTATTTAACTGAACTCTGGACCTTTTAGCTAACATTTATCAGAGATTTTCAGTTCATAGTTTTTCAAGTTGTATATGTAGAAGATGAGTAGCCGCCCAATTTATATATATTTATGTTACACAGTGTTACTCTCTGAAATTGCTACACAATACAGAAGAGAGAGAAAAATGTAAAAGCTCTTTGCAAGATGATGTCTTATGGTTTATATGTGGTGAAGGTAACGCCTTTAGCAGACAGAGGCTACGTTGTCTTAAAGTAGAAAAAGAAATTTTGTGATATATGAGACTCGTTTTCTAAACAGAATCAGACAAAAAAAATTATACAAACTGAGGTAGGTAGTACATATATAAACACTATATACATCTAATAATCATATTCAAAGGTTTTTTCTCAAAGAAGTTACAAGTAGGCAAATACTTATATAAAGAGAAAATCATGCATAATATTTTACAACTAGAGTGTGGATAGAAATTTTTGACTTTTTTCAATGAACTAATCATGTCTACAACAGATTTTTTTTTCTTCTCTCTTCTTGTTGCACAAAGTTAGCTTCACTCCAGGAATGTTTTGAAGTGGATTCATTTGTGGTTGTAATTTCGTGTAATTTCTCATTACATGAAAGACTGTGTGCGTTAGGTTGTCGTGTGCTTTGCTAATACAAGAAATTCTGGAAGGAAAAGACCCCATATAAATTTACAAGTTGTCTATTTAAACATGAAAGATAGAGACCGCATACTGAGTCTAACCTCTTGTGACCTCCCGTTGCCTGTTGTTGGCTCAACAATATCATCCAACTTCTCTTCTGACTTAGACTCTGTATATACTATAGAAAGAATTATTTTGATTATCACAAATGATTGGAATTTCTTTGGAAAAATCTAATCCTCAGCAACTACAAGTACGTTAGTGATGATGGCATAAAAAATCTAATCCAATATACTACACAACAAACAACAAAACTACATTCTTCTTTACTCTTCTTCTTCACGGCAGGTTCTTGATAACAAAACTACTATTATAAGACGTTAGTGATGATGGCATAAAAAATCTAATCCAATATACTACACAACAAACAACAAAACTACATTCTTCTTTACTCTTCTTCTTCACGGCAGGTTCTTGATAACAACTACTATTATAAGAAGAAGAAGAAGAAGAAGAAGAGAGGTCTTTGTAACTAAAGTTTTTTTCTCTTTACAATATTTTAGACAATTTCCAATTGAGAGAGTTGTGTGTACCAGTTTAGTACAGTTAATTCTCTTGTATAAATACTCTACTAGTTTGACAGTAGTCAGTTTATTTTCTATATCTACTGTATAATATGTTTTTTACATGAGATAAAGAAGAGTATAAAGGAAAGAAGACGATCAGTCAAGAAAAGATGTTTTTAAATCACTTAAATAAACAATCTAATTCTATGTTTGCTTGAGGAGAAAAGAAAAAAAGAATCAAATGTTCTTGTTGTTGTATTCAAGTTGTAGTACATTGTTAAACTCTTTATACGAATTGAACATAGAGACATAAAAATATGTCAATTTGCACAGACGTTTATAGCTTTAACTCTTCTTGAGTTGAAGAAACTTGATATATTTTGTGATTTACTGTGTAGCAAACGACGTCTTTTATTATCTTCTGAGGGCTTAAATGCAATGTAATATTCCAACAGTCACCTATGTTGTATATTGAGTCATTTCGACTGTCATTAGATTTTGAGTATACATTATACAACTAATAATTACTGTCTGTGACATTGTCTAATGTACCTACTGTAAATCTTTGCAAAAAGCCGGACTGAGTTTATTACACATAGAGTCAAAGTAGTTAAGCAAGTAGTCACCCTTTAGAGATAATTTTGCACATATATTTTACTCTGTCTAAGCTTCATAGAGTTGTACTCTCATAATGTAGTAAAAGTCAAAGAGGATGATGATTAAGTTTGTGTCATTGAAGTGTTTTGAGTTTCACCCCAGTCAAAAATTGTGTTTCACAGGCGAGTTGATCTTAAGCTATTAACAAAATGCAGGCTAGATGATCAAATCGTTCATGTTTTACGTCATGCTTTCAATGTAACAGGGATAAAGAGATATATGTAAAGGTTACACATATAGTCCACATTTTCAATTTGTTCATCAATTCAAGCAGAAAATAGTCGGGTCTCTCGCTCAACTGAGTTGACAGCAAATATAACACAAGGTATAGAGAAGCAGCTTTCGATCATCTTTTCAAGGAGAATATTGCGGTTACGTTATTACAACAAGTCAAAGAGTGTAGACTTTTTGACCCTACACGACGAGACGTTGATGGGATCTTAACACTCTTTTTCATCTTTGTGATAATTAGTGCGTCCGAAACTTGTAAATAAATCTTTTCATCTCTCTTATACCCTGCTTTTATCTTGTTTCTTTCTCCGTCTCGTGAGACTCTCTCGTCTACATGTAAAAAAGTCAATTCTTAGAGGATTGTTGCAATGTGATACAATGTTAAATACCTTTCTAGAAAACTACCTTCGAAATGTATTTATAATTTTAGGTTTTGAACTCAAAAAACTTTACTTTTCTACAACACTCACTCCAGTTGTTCAACATTCAATGCTAGACTTGGATATTAAATGTACTAGTTTACTTACTTACTTAGTACTTAGCGTAGACAGTAGACTTGTACTTGTATAATCATCAACCATTACCATTAAGTTGACATTAACATTGTCTCATTATCTACGTGCTCTACAGTTGAGAAAAAGAGAGAAACTATAAAAGATATGTATATATAAGAAAGCCTAAGAAACTTTAGAACTTAAGTAAAAGAAAAAACTTCTTAGACAAAACATCATCACTATCAGAATATATAGCGTAAAGGAATTAGAAGGAATTATAAAGACGTGGCTCGAATTAATTAGCTATTTTTTCAGCTTAAAATGTAATGTTGTAAAAAGAGAGTATTATGAGAGTAAAAGAGTACAGTAATAATAGTAATGAATGCTCTTTTATAGTTCTCTTATACTAATTCGCAATCGAGTGAGGTTTTTTGACAGATGTCTACAGAAAAATTTTCTAGGCGACGACTTTAATTCCAAACATCAACTCTCAACTGTCTTTTTTCTACTGCTACTTTTTCCTCTATCTCTTGTATCATGGTATAGTGCCGTAGGTACAGAAAAAGAAAAATGATATGATGGTATTATATTCTTAACCCTTTGTACATAGTGCATTTTCGTACATATCTATTATATGAAAAAAAATGTTCTTGTACACACTTTTTAATTACTAGTTGTCTATCTAAAGACGACGACCATCAGAAGAAAATATGACGTGAGAGGAATTTATTTAAGGTTCCACATATCTTGGCATATAGCAGACACACAGCAACACCCTCACCTCATTTCACTCTTACACTTGCTTTTTCTAACTAACTTCTCAAGTTGTCTCAACTATGTTATAATTTCCGTTTTAATTGTTGCATAGAAGTATGCTTTTTCTTACTTAGCATTTTTTCTATTTGATCATCAAGTGTGGCCTGAAATAATGTATATGTTAATTTGAGTCCAATTAGTTAGCTAATATTTAATGATCCGAGTCGACTCTCTAATATATTATTGAAAACGTTATATAATATTCTATTAGTTCAATATCATATATTAGTATGCCAATTGTGTTTGATGACTATAAACTATAAGACTTGTTTTCTGACAAGTGTAAGCAGCTTTAGTGATTGATTTTTTTTGCTTCTTTTTCTTTCTGTGTTGGTTGATGTTGTACAGAAAACGAGAGCAATTTATGTGCATAAATACATACATCATAATAGAAGAGATGGATCGATTGCAACATAAAACTTTTTTACTACTAATACCTTATTGCTTACTTTAAGTTGATCTTCTTGTTATTCAAGTTAAATGAAACGTGAGACGTTGCAAAAAAGGTAGAAAAAAGTTTGATGATACAATAATACTTGTTGTTGTATATTGATTTCTTTTCATATTATATTAGTATCATGATCATGTGTATGTGTATCATTTTACATTCGATCAAGAAAATCACTTAACTCTCCCTACTTACTTATGTGAAATATTGTTGTTGTGTTTTTCAATTTAAAAGGATACATAATAAAGTGCAGGTAAAGAGCACTCTTTTCTGAATTGAGAGATTACTCTATTAATTATTATTATACAATTTTTTTTCTTTGAAACTGATCTGTAATTCTTTTTCAGTTTTGTGTGTATGTGTGCTGTGATTCACATTATCCTATTCAATTTTCTGGCTCAATCTTCTTTCATGATGATGATGATGATCTACTCAAATGAAATCAAATGGAAAATAGAGATAGAGAGTAAGAGGAGAGTTTTTTAAGTCATATGAACAGTTTCTCAATCTATATGTACTAAGTAAATCAGAGTAGTAAATTGAAGTGTGTAGAGAGAGATTCATTCAGAATCAGTATTTTACGTGAGATATATAGTTTTTTCTCTTGTATAAAAAGCAATGTAAGCTACCAAAATATTGTTTCATCATAATATTCCTCTTCTAAACTTACTGAAGTGAACCTTGTGTCAGAGTCTGAAGAGGATTCACTGAGAGAGAGAGAGAGAGAGAGAGAGTGAGATATGAAACTCGGGAAGTTCGAAAAGACGAAATATAACCGAAAAGAAGAGAGAGAGAGAAGGAAGCTGTTCTATATAAATTTCTCATTCCTATATATATGTATACTGGGAAAAGTAGGAAGAACTGTAGAGTAGTAGAAAATGATGATGAAAATTGCAAATTTGGGGAACAAATTGCCTCCAGCACAATTTTCTGTGGATCACACAAACCAGCGAACCAAATATATATATATATGAATCTAGGAAATATACATAAGTTGGAAGAAGAGAGAGAGAAGTAAAGGGTTAGATTTATGTTTGGTTTGGGAATTTCCTTCTAGATTTTCAGAGAGTCTTGGCCATTACAAAAGCATATTACATTTTGGCTACCTATATATACCAGTATTGTGACTATACCTGTATGAATATGTATGTAGAAAATATATTTTGTAAGTCTCATCACAAATGTATAAAACATTACCAACAAACTTGATATAAAATGTCAAAATATGAAAACTATCGTTAACATCAACATTCAACTGAATATAAATTTCTACTCAGTTGGCTGACGACTCTGCATATCATAATAAAATTTCATTTCTCATTTCAACCTGAATGTATAAATAAGTACTTACAGTTACGTATATACGTACAGTTTATGAAAATATGAATAAGATTAGAGAATGAATTGGTATACTACACTGTATATAAGTTCTTTCAGCTCTTTCATGACGGCATGGCATTTCAATGCAAAGGACAGTTTTCATGTAGCGTGACAAATTATCTGGACATCTTTGACAAATTAAGACTTTGCCTAAATAGGACTAGAAAGATAAAAAAAAATGAACAAAAAAGAGTATAAAGCTACTGTTTGTGGTAGTTGCCTTCTGTATTCTTGTCCCAAGTAAACATAAAGCAATGATATATTGTATTGAGACAAGTAACTCTTCTCTTCTTCTACATTCAACTCAATGGTAGCAAAAATAGTATTCTTCTTATGTCTTATACTGTAGTAGTTCATCATCAATCTATTTGATAGCATTTCAGTTCTTCTATTCTCTGTTTAGTTCACATGGACAAAAATATATATACGAGAGAGAGACAGACGAGAGGATATGCTATCTGTAAATGCAATAAAGATGTTAGCAGATGTTAGCTGAGGGCTATATACATAGAGAGATGAAAAAAGTAGTTATAATCCTCGAGAATGACAGTGTGCTCTGTATATACAAGAGCAATAGGCAAAAGCTTTCACTGTGTTTTTGATCTGACATTGCATTATAAAAGTATGAGAAGATGAGAGAGTTCCATATCCAAAAACCAAAGTGAGCGAAAAAAGGATTTTCTCTCGTGTCACATTTTAGGTCGGAATATATCTCTTCGTCAGGTACTATCTATACTAAGTTTTAAAACTTTTTTTAGAAGAACACAAATAAATGAACAAAACATGATGAACTCGTATCATCATTTTATCTATGCACAGACTATTTTATTACAAGAAGAAAGGAACTCATTCAAATCTATAGTAGGGTTTGTGAAAAGAGAAAAAGACACTCTATTATAATTTAGTCTTATGCAGTTGTGTGTAGTTTTGATACATGCCTTCAAGGCCTGCTTTATTCACAAAAAAGGGGAAACATCCTGATGAGATCCCTTTCACAAATATACAATTTGTCTTTTTGCCTAGTATTGTCCTATTCTTGTGAATAATATGATGTGCTTAATATGCTTTACTAGTATTTTTTCTAAGTAGCACGACGATGCATTTTCCACTGTATATATAAACTTTAAGCATTGTTCAAGTAATTTTGTAAACTATGCTAAGAGGAACATTGACATCTTATATATGTATGTGTAGTTTCCGCATTACAAAGTGCGATAAGTATCACATATATTTTTTAAAAGAATACGTATAAATTTGTTGTTGGTTTCACTCAATTACAGAGAAGAATTTTTCACATTCTTCATTCAATTTTAACTTCTCCGTTACGGCTCAAGAGTAGAATGTTAATTTTGTCATATTAGATGATGAGATCATGCGAAACGAAAATGTGTAGAAAAAAGAGAGATAACTAAATTCAGTCTTTCTACATCGAGAGAGAGGCTAATTTAGCCAACTCAGCATTTTATTTGGAAAAAAATCTTTCTCCTTCATCGTGTAATACTAGCAAAGCAAGTACACTTCTCTTGTCTATGTTGACTAAAAATGATGGACAGATTTATAGAGTAGGCGAATAATGCAATTTGTCACAGCTACGGAAGCTGAGTACAAGTTTATCCTCTACGTGCCACATGTACATTTGTTATTACACCATAGAGAGTGTAATATCCAAACGAAGTTTGTGTGGCGACCCACAAAATGTGATTGTGGGTCGTTTTTGTCGTGCACTACTACTATACCATCATCATCTCACTTACAATTAGAGTTTTTGGTGACAATAATCACATACACAATATGTATATATAATAGGTCTCTCTCTCTCTTTGAATAGCTTGAGGGAATTTCTTTTTTCATTTCTTTTTACATTATTATATTTTATCATGCTGCTGGTAAAGTCAATATGATAGTTATTTTCTTCCTCATCACAAGTATAATCAAACATGAATGAATATATAGGAAATTGTTAACTTCAAGTTGTAGTTGTAATGCACCATGCCGAGATTTATTTCATTTTGCGTTTGTCAAAATTTTACTTTACTCTCTCACGACAAAAGAGAGAGAGAGAGAGACAGCGGGGCTATATTGTTAAACAATTCCCTGTTATTTTTAAAGTCGATTTTTAATGAAGAAAGCTCGCAGCGATCACACGACTCGACCTACTCCATTCGGTTTACTCATCATGATGCCCTCATCTCTACTTGACTTGCCCTTTATTATTTTTGGAAAGGAGCTATTGCATTGATGATGATGATGATTTCAGGAATTGTGTGACTATACGAGTTTGGCTTGACTTGTTGTATTATTGGCAGAAAGCTTTCATCATCATTTCTCATGAAAATAATGTCAACACGTACATGATGCCAATAAAATGTCGAAATATTGTACTACTTATCAAATAATGCCAAATGCTTTAATCTCTAATCTTCTATCTACTTGAGAAACTATGAGAAAATGATACGTTTTGCTTTCTCTCTATCTACTCAATAATTGTATACTATTATCTATTGCAAAATGATTACTACACAAACTAAAATCAAGGGTCACACAGAAATAATCCCACGCAATTCCCCTTCAAATGTATCTGCATAATGCATAAGATTTAGAAATGAAACACTTGTGATGTGACAGACGACACCACACCACAAAATGGGCATCAGTGAGCAAATGAATTCATAAAATAACAAAACAGCTTATTTTGTGGTCTCTCTATCTTGTTTTTGAAGTTTTATACAGACTGTTTTAAGTAGTATATTTTATACATGGAATTGATATTATGATGAAACTAGAGATGAAAACGATCGTCATTTGTCACCAACTCTGTTTAGTCGCTTGTGATGATGTCAATAGTTTTCAATTGTGTGTTTAGAATATACAACAGAAGGGAGAGAGAGAGAGAGAAGGCAAACACCTTTTAAGAAGTAATCGAGCATATAAATCCTTAGCTTTGTATAATAGACTCTTTTGACATGACAGTCACTCTACTCTTTGACATCACAAAAAACTATATATATATAAGATATATAACTCTTCTAGTACTATATATCAAAGAGATGAAGAAGACCACAACACAACTTTTACTATCTCATCGTCATAGAAGGATGTAATATCCTTTTTTGTAAAAAGACCGACGAGAAACAGACGACCCTACCAAACAACCTCGGTCGTCTCTTCTTCTCTCTCTCTCTCTTGTTGTTGTTGTGTGTGTAGCTTCTTTTAAATTGAAATGTCACCCACATCCACACAGCATCATCATCATCATCATCACACAAACATCACACAAACATCACAGTACGACGATGAAGCTTTATAGATCTTTTTACTCTCTTATAAACTCTTTTCTCTCTACCTCTAACTGTACACGACGTTGTTGTGATGTGTTTGTGTCAAACAGAGCCTTTGTACTTAGTAGACTCAACAATCGATCTTGTTTTACATCTCACATTATTATCATATCATCTGCTGTGATTGACCTATCAGAGAAGAAATAGCGCTTTTTGTTCGACTATAAAAGTTTTTATATTAGCATATTACAATACCACCCTAGTGAGTGATCAAGACATTTTATAGTCTTTATACATTGTATTGGTTTTTGGTCTTATTTTACCCCAAAGAATCTAAGGAATGTAAAAAAGATCAACTTACCCAAGCATTATCAAGTGCAAATAAACTCATGTCATGTGGCCATCGACCACTGCCTTGTCCATAAGGCAGTACTCCGGCCCCAGACTGATGGTGATTACAGCCGGCCGCCGTTTTTCTACAGGATGATGAGACTTTTCTGTCAACACTAGAAGAGTTGTGGAACCAATCTGAGTTCATTGAGTACAATTTGTTCTGCTTTGAAAGAAAAGACTTTTCTCAAGTATTATATTCGCACCACGGCACCTTTACTTTTTGAGAATAATGATGATGATGATGAGTTATAAACAACAATTGTTGAAGGAATGTGTATAAAAGTAACAAGATGAGCAGAGTCACGGTGTATTAGTAATTAGATAGCTAACTGTCTTGTCTGATTAAAAAACTTGAGAATTTGATGATGATGATACTGCACTTGGGGCAAAGGAAGACTTTTTTCTTCAAGATGCTCTTCTCTATAGATATTACTTAATATATAAGCTTGACAAAACTTGGCACAAATTGAAATGTCTTTGAAGAGACAATAATAATCAAAAGTTTTTTTGTAAGTTGTTTATTCGATGTTGTTGGTTGTTGGTGTTAGTCGTGACGATGATGATGAGTACTATATGGAAGAGACAGTGAAATGTATTAGCACAAATAGCTACAGGGAAATTTCTGCAAGGGCTTTTTATAATCACTTCGAGGCTTCAGTTTGCTGCCACATATTGAAAAAGTCGGACAAAAAGAAACTAATAGAAGAGCTGGGACATTTCCTCTTTTCTCCTCTTCTTTTTCTCCTGTCTCTCTCTCTCTATTTTACACACAACCCCCGCAGCAGCTCCGGTAAATTTTCTGCAAGCCCCCGAACAACAAGAGATAGTACACAATTCCAAAGTCTCTTTCCTCTCTTCTAGGCCAAATAATAAAGTCTCATCTCTCTCTCTTGTTCGTTCTCTCTGGCGCAGTAGAACTTTCCCCGGGAAAAAACTTTCACCCGAAAGCCTGCCTCTTCTACTTTCACCCAAAAGTAAAATGCCCGCAGACTCCACTTCTTCTTCAACTTCTCTTCTTCAACACAGTCTCAAAACACTAACATGGATTTCCGACTAAAATGGCTCACCAAACAATCATCCATTCTTGCCACACACTACTCCCTCATACAATATATTTTAGTTGTCTTCATCATATTCTCTATGTACTATATTACTTTATCTAAAAAGCGAATATTATGCGATGCTGCTGCTGATGATGATGCATATGAAACAAGAAGAGAGCTTGTCTCGCCATAAGGAAGATGAATGAGTGAAAGACTGGAAAACTGGATGTTGGTTTGAAATGAAAGATGTATTACTGTGTAGAGAGAATGTTAAAAGGCTGATGGCGAATTATAAGAAGAATAACATATGCACACATGAAAAGCAACTTATGCCCTNCATATGCACACATGAAAAGCAACTTATGCCCTCATGACTAACAACATATCTCTCTCTACATCATCATATAGTAGTAGAGTAGAGTAGTACATGTCACTCATTTCAAGTTAAAATTCTTCTCTTAGTCTCATGCATTCTAAATTTTCTAGAGAGCCAACTACTATATTTGAATATAAAATGCCTTCTGGACAGTTGTACGATAGAAAAGATATAGTATAGCTTATACATACGTTGATCACTTGAGTCATTTTTTAGCATAGTAGCATCGACCCTACACACATTCTCAGAAGAGATAATGTATCTCTATAAGTATTTGAGTTGTAGATTTGAAAATACTAAATGTACTACTATCTCTCGATCTGTTTATCTTTTATAGTACAGAATAGCAATGATGCATGCATATGCATAAAAAACTTTTGTATAGTAGAAAGTTTGTATAGATATAAACTCTACCCTTTTTGATAAGACTTAAGCCTGTTAAGTGTGAAATAGGGTTGAGTCAAATATATATTTATGCTTAGTACATTTAAAGTTTAAGACGATACAAGAGGTATATTAAAAAGATAGGACAGAATCGTGTTGGGCACGTTCCACTCAATTGAGTAGAGTCCATAGAGATTTCAATTGAGAGTGATAGTCATCATCATCATATTGTTTGAGAGAGCTATAAACGTTGAGCAAAGCAAATCAAGTTTAAATTGTAAAGTAAATTATTACAAGAGAGATTTTTATCACTAATACCCTTTTGATATAGATACACAACTGGTGCATTTTTATTTCAAAGGGTCGTTATCTTCTTTTTGAGCTTAGGCACCCTTCACTCATATATTTAGAGTTGAGAGTAGGCGTGAGAGACTAAGGATTTGACACCTGACAATATCTGAAATCGATGAGCTAAATACTATTATTGTGGAGCATTGCTAATTGCAGTTTATTCAAATCAGAATTTGAAATCTGTTAATATGATAACTAGAAAATATGACATGACTCATATATATGTACATTGTCTCTCTCTCTCTCTTTCTCTCTTTCCATTTCTACAGAAATGTCTTTTATTTGCACAACCATGCGCTGAGAATAAAAAGCCTCGAGCTTCAACTCCAATCAATTTCAGACAAAAGCAGCATCCTATGAGATTTCTTTTACTTGAATGTCTCTACTGTTTTCCAGTTGTATATACTTTCGGTATATTTCACTACTACTTGATACTTGAATGTATAGTAGCAATGATTATGATGAGTTGCACATTCTTTAGAAACTATACCCTATTATTCTTGTATTTGTTTTACACACTTTAAAACTTTTACCTGATGACCATTTGCTACTTAGCTTTATTGCTTCTTAGGCGTTCAAAAAGAAATTCAATCTCATACAAATACAATTCCACTTCATATAAACACCTTGTCAAAACATAGAAATCAGAGGAAAGAAAAGGAAGGGAGAAAGAGAGATAGCAAAAGATACCGACCAACTCTTTATTTTCATTTCCTATATACTTTCTGTCAGTTTAGTTTACCTAACCTCACTTGAGTATATATTGGACAGAAAGAGAAGAAAAAATCGTTCAATTTTGTTTCAGTTATCTTTTGCTCTTTTCCTTCCGCTTGTCTCATATGTGAAATGAACACAGATGAGATTTACTTTTCGTGAGAATCTGTAAATATCTGTATGTGACTTTTCCATTTTCTCTACTCTGTGTGTGTGTGTCGGTTACTCAATCCTTTAATCTTATACTCGTTTATTTTCTTTTGGTCCGAAAGAAAAACATACTATCAAATTGCATAAAGTAATCTAGTTCTTTCAAAAGTAAAGTGACCGCAATGTCAGCGCAGAGATTTTGTTATGATATGATGTTTATAATGTAATATTCTCTATCATAATATGTCTCATTTTGCACTTGCCAAGTCTTGAGATTTTTGTTTACGCTGTCTGATGTATGCAAATCATAAGAAAACATTAAAATACAAAACATGACAATTTGACAAGTTGCAGAGAGATGTTGAAGTCATGTAAGGAATTTGAAATTAGTTGTACACAGTACACAATAATTGCATGTAGCAACGACCACCACTATTGTTTCCTTGCGTCACGTAAGGCTCATAACAAAAACTTAAATACATGTGACATGTTGTGTGTGTGCGTGTCTACGTTAGATATATAGAAAAGAGAACAAGATTAAAAAAAAACTAAAGAGATAAAAACACATTTTATATTTTCTAACTAATTTAGTCACAACTTAGTGAAAACTTTGTGAAACTTTTACATATGAGAAAAACTTACAAGTTTTTAATTTCAATATCACGCTCCACTTGTCATTCACAAGAGTTTATACATATATCTACATACTTGAAAGAGTTGTGAAAAAATTAGATTATATTTAAAATAGAAAACTATTTAGATGACATTTGTTTGCAACAACATAGTGTGCACAAATAGGAAAGTTTTTGATGAAACTCATTACATGTCATGTTGCAATTTAAGAATGACAATTTAGAATGTTTTTTTCAAAAATTAAAAACTTTAAAATCTTGTTATGGTCTACTTTGAGGGTTCTTTGTGTACTAGGCCGGCTTATTATGATTCAATTTGTATGACAGAGCATGATGTTTTACAAAGGATAATATTAACTCTTTTTTTGCTACGTGCTTCACTATAACTTTAGGTCGTCAGCCAGTCTCTCTCTCTCACACATTCTCTCTAACTAACTTGTAAAGATAAACTGTCTCTTTTTTCATCACACAAATACTTTTGAGTGTACACTTCATAACTTTGTTGATTGGTCAGCAGCATCATTCAATGTATGATGATGATTAGTATGAGTTGAATTAGAAAAACGATAGAATCGATAAACTCTTGGCTGTCATCATTCATGCTAGTGATTTATCAACGTAATGAAAGGGTTGTTGAGCTTTTTTATATTTAAATGACTGTTTTGTGTGAAAGGTATTCTTCTCAACTCATTCAACTGTTAGGGATAATATCATAGAAGAATATCAAATGGAAAAGTGAAGGGTTATATTACGAGAGATCAGCTTGTGAAAGCAATTCAATATGTATAGTGTATTACATATATACAACTCTTGAAAAAGATGATAGAGCCTATTATGGTTTTACAAAAAGGATCAGTTAATTGTGATTTGAGTTTTATATATAGAGAGAGAAAGAAAAAGAAGGGCTCTTTTTAAAACTCTTATTACCCTTTATTTAACTGTCATGTTAAGACTTGAAAAAATATTTGCAGGGATCTAGTAATTCAAGCACGTGTTTACTTAGTAGTGTGTATCGTTTTCAAGAGTGGATGTCATGTCACTCAAACCATTATCGACTTTTGTCGTAAACTTTCCAATTATTTCAATCTATGTCACAATGTTAAATGAGATGATGATAAAATACAGTTGCAAGTTGGTAAGAAAACTGTCAGATTTTGAGGAGATATTACAAAAACCTCATTCCTTACCTTTTGACCTTAAGTCTAATTTCTATTGACCTCTCACCTTATATACCACATTACATGACTGCAGGTTGTGTTTTTATAGCTTTCAGAGTTCAAATTCAAAGTAATTGCAATGAGCGTACATTATATACATACGACTGAACCACAAAGGATAATGATTTGTAGCATACGACAGTAATTCTGAGAATTTTTTCATAGGTTTTCAAGTAAAACCGGAGAAACTTTTATGTACAATGAGTAGATTGTCTTTACAAGATTTATTGTCTAGAATACCGACTTTATCTATATTATAGAAAAGTAGTAGTTAAAGTTTTATCCTATACAGTATAAGAGAGGTGTGTAAATGTATATAAACTATTAAACTATGTGGTTGAAATTTTGATTTTTTTGATGCACCTGACTGTCTAAGAGAGAGAGAGAGAACCTTCTGATTTTTTGTTTATAGTTCATCTCTCTTTTGATGATGGAAGGCTTTTAAATGAAAATGGAATTTATGTAGAAAAAAAAGTAATCGGAAAGTATTTGGAATATTTTGAGCAACTCATCTCTTTTTATAATTTATAATCAACTGGTAATACATCTTTGAAAATTTCTATTATAAGTACTATACTATAACAAACTCATAATTTAACAAGTTGTGAGTAAGCACGATAGTATTATAATAATAAGTGATATGGTGTGCGTTACACATTAAGGCATAATAGTAGTTAGTAATATATATATATAGTAGTAGTCAGGAGTAAGTGGCCAAAAAATGAAAGAAATTGTATATATATACAACATAAAAACAAAAATTAAGGTATACGTCAGCTAGGCATCACAACCGACCTCCTCTCTGACTGTTGATGTTGAATAGTGAAGAAGAATGAAAATTTGATGGCGATGGCAGGTACATGAATTCAGACAATTTAGACACACACTCTCATCATCTCATATCACATTATTACAGAGGGAGTGTGTATATTTTTTTCTCTCTTGAGAGAGCATATATGAGAACATTTATTCAACTACCAACAAAGACTAAAGGCAATGTATTTTATATCTGCATATTACATTACAAAAACAGAAGAATATCTCCTCCGCACCTGTGCTCTTTCTCTCGTCAAAATTATAAGGTTCTCTTCTCAACCTGCTCCGCATTCCTCTCCATTAGAAATAATAAAAAAAGTGTCCATAAATGACTAACTACTTCTTATGCAGCAATTTCATGTTTTTTTTCTACCTGCTTCTATATCTACTTCTCTAACCCTTTTCCTGAGTAATGTATTCAATGCACATAGATATATAAAAATTTGTTCAAGAAGATGAAGAGAAGTCAGGTCAGACGAACTGGCGCATTCTCGAGAAAATATCTGGAATATTTAATAATTGTAATTATAACTCTTTTTCTTCTTCTACATATATATAATAGACTATATCTATAATCTGATAATACTAGAAAACTCATTGGAATTAGGCAGATTAATCGATACCTATTTAATGTTCTTTTTCGAAGAAGGGAAGAGAAGAGCTAATATCTTTTTATCTCTTTTATTTCAAATCTTTGAATCATGCATGCAACATCTCAAATCAACTTTTACACATATACACTACTAAATGCTTCAACCATAATTCCATATTTCAAGTTTTAACAAAAATGAAGCATAAACATGACGGCACAACAATAACAATTATTATTATTGTATATAAGTGCTTTCTATCTCTTGTAACAAAACTCTTTGATTATAAAGGATTAGAGCTCAAGCGTAGAAAATTGGGACTGAAAATTGGAAATTGTGTAGTATGAACCACTACTACCACCATTATTACATTATGATCACCTATGGCTTTATATAATTTCTTTAAAAGATACAATAGAAAAAAGGCTTAAGAAATGAACAACATCTCTTCTTCTAAAAAGTTGGATAATATAAAAGTATTGTGACGTGATAGATCTAAATGCACACATAAGGTCAAAACTTTACATGCTCTTCTCATGATAAGGGTCGCGTGTGAGACGAGCGCCTGAAAGCTCTAGGCAAACTTCTTCTTCTTCTCTCAACTCTTTTGACTCTTTTTCAAGTAATGTTTTTGAGCCTAGCGAAGAAGTATATAAGAGAGATAAAAACGCTGGAGGAACCACTCCCAAAAAAACCAGATCATCAAACCGGAAAATTTTCTATCCTAAAAATCCTGTTCTTGTTCTCTACGTAGATATAGAAATATTGTATTCTTGCGGGAGATGAAAAATGCACATTTATATTCACATCCATATTCCACATGGAGAGAGTGAGTCTCATCTGTAGGTCCAGTCTTCTCAAACTTTTTTCTAAAGTCAGTTTAATTACAAATGTACAAGACGTTTACAACAAGATAGAAAAGATTCGCATCAACAATGAATGAATTCTTGTTTTCATTCTTCAACTTCTTCTTCTTCGTCTTTCTAGTACTTATATATGCTCTCTATATCACACTTATTACTATTTACTACTTAGACTTACTCTGACATATGAAATCAAGTGAACAAGTTGAAATGAAAATTAGCTTATACCTTTTTCCTTTAGTACTAGATTAGTTCTCTTATATAATATTTTTAAGAGAGAGAGAGAGAAATGTCAGTGAAAAAAATTAAACAGGCTTCACTAGACTGAGTGGCTAGAGAAAGAGAGAGAGCTGCCTCAGTATATAACTGACTGACATTAGAATATAAGATTTGAAGACTTGAGTTTGCAATTCAATTTCCATAACTGATAGGCCATTTAGTGCAAAGGATTCGGATGAAATGTAACTTCAGCAAAGCGAAACATTTATATGATGTCCTGTTGTTGTTGTAATGTAACACATGTCGCAATTGTGAAATTGTAATAATGATAAGAAAAACGACGCCCAAACATCAAAAGGCAACATGAACAACTTTGTAATTGTATCTTTATGTGGTATATCACAACGAAAGACATTATATCTACTACATCAGAGTTCATTATTATTATGTTTCATGGTTTTAGACTCTGACTCTGGTTGTATAATATTGTGTAATGTGAGTATTATTATTCACCGACAACAAAACATAACACTAACTATGGTACCTATGTCGGCCTGTGAATTTGTGATGTTGGAGGAAAAGAAGAGGAGTGGACGAGAGGACAGAAGGCAATAATCATTCTAAGCACTTGTTGTGTGCTATATTTAGGAAGTTGAATTACAAACTACATTATGTGAGTACACCACAAAACTACATTAGTAACAAACACAAAATGACATGAGAGGTTTCAGCTTGTGTATTAATTACTAATCAGTTCGTTGTGGAGTATAAGAGTAGTACAGCACAGTCCATTACCAGTTTACAATTTACAACAGACCATTTACATTTATCTAATTTTTACCACTTGTGTATCTGTTTCTGTGTAGATAGGACACGCCGTGCTCTGATGCTCAATTACACTTTACACAACTCATCTTTCATACCTTTTAGAGAATGTAAAGAAGTAAAATAGAAAAGAAACACTGATTTCCAATCAACATATGAGAAGAGAAACAACACCCATGCTAGTACATATATAAGACAGAAGAAAACTTAATATATTCATGTCAATGTACATTTCTCTTATATGATTAATGAGGCAAGAAGTAAAGTATGATTAGTCATTACTTTTACAACAGCTCGTGCTCAAATATTATATGAAACGCATGCCGAAGAAAGATTATTACAAGTATGAAACGTGTATGACTAATTATCAAAGTAATTAGATGAATATTCATAATTATGTTGGTGACTCTTCTAGTAGAAGATTTGAATTCTTGTTATAAGAGTCTATAATAATCTCAAGTACCCTTAAAAGAGAATATATGTAAAATCATTTCGATCATTTGATTAGGTCAAAGTTCAAATTTGGGGTAAAATAAGAAACGACGTTATTTTCTTTTCTATATAATCTTTTTCCTTCTTCTTCTTCTCTGATTACCTTTACAGCTGCACAAAACTAAGCATTTGAGCATTAATATAATTTCGACTGTTGAAGAAAATGAATTTTCCAG
This sequence comes from Oncopodura yosiiana, assembly GCA_009869805.1. NCBI lineage: Eukaryota > Metazoa > Arthropoda > Collembola > Entomobryomorpha > Oncopoduridae > Oncopodura > Oncopodura yosiiana. The sequence continues at coordinate 18,147 of VCNE01002926.1, forward strand.
AGAGAGAGAGAGAGAACACTAAATAGTTTTTCATCTGGGTGCTTGTAAAATAATGTAGAGTACCTGAGAGAGAAGAGAGAGAGAGAGAACTTTAAACCATCTAATTTAGAACAATTTTCAAAGGGAATCACATCATTAGAGACATGCATTGAGATTTTGGAGAAGGGTTATTCCCTTTTTAAATTTCGAGATTTAACAACATGAATGATGTGATGGATATATAAGAAAAATATATAATAAGTGTACACATCAGAATTATAATGGATAAAAACTATAAGAACAACAATAACAACAAAATGTATTTCTTTAACTAGTATTTCACAATTTACAAGAAACGTTAACTCCTTTTACTTATTTTTTCTGTTTTTTCTTTCTCCCTACAAAAAGGAAGTGTAAATGAGTCATAACGAAGCTGAGATATAAATTCGAAATAGTCAAATTTAAGATCATCAACAGCAGTCAAAACAATGATCCGGATGTAAATATATAAATAACAATATATAAATATATATGTCGTAGTCAATTTTGTGATTAGTGAAGAAAATCAAATGGAAATTAATTCATCTCACGAATTTCTTCACACATTTGCTACACTGGATAAAAAAGGAAACAAGAAAGATGCGTCAAGTCCTCCAGCAAAATGAAAGGCTACTTTCGAAAAAGAGACACATTCGAATAAAATATCAACATCAGCATCAGAAGTAGAAATATATATTTCTACTTCTGATCTTATATAAGAAAGATACACACATATTTTTTTCTTTAATCTCACTCACTCAGTCAGTGAACATGAATTCATTGTCAGTTCAAGTCCATGGTCCATAATATAATGATTGTTACTACTACTCTTCCAAAATATCTTCTGTCTACATCATTCGACTACTACTTAGGCATTGTAGTAAGGGTGCTCTTGCTTCTATATTATATAAAATACCATGTCAGTCGGTTTATACTCGAGAGTTTCTGATTAGGACTTGAGGCTAAAGCTCAATTAAGCACCACCGCATCTTTTCTCTCTCTCTTACTGTTGTTCACTTTCAACTGAAAAGAAATTTCCTATATAACTATTACACTACAGAACGCAATCACAATGCTTTACTAAGATCCGAAAGGTTGTCTCTAATTTGCTCTAATATTTTTCTCTATATCAGATTTCCTCTACACCATTTTCTCTACAAACATTTTTTCTATAAAGACATTTTATCTACTAGTCCATTTGGTCTAACTTAAAATAGAGGTAACTTGAGAAAATTACATGAGATTAACTTTTTATGATAGTAGATACTATTAGATTTATGGCTAAGCTTCAAACCTTACTCAATGAACCAATTTTATTTGCGAGAAACATACAGAAAATCTGTTCAGTTGTTAGATTTGCGTATACAGATTACGGCAAATAATTTACTTATACGTAGAGAGAATATGTTTATAGAGAAAATCGGTTGTAGAGAAAATAAATTAGAGAATGTCTCACTCACTGTTTTTTATATAACTATCACACTATAGTACGCAATCACAATGCTTTACTACGATCCGAAATAATAAAAAATCAAAGACACATCAAAATTAGTAGTGCGGCTTAGAAAAAAACTACTAACTTATATATATTTAAATTCATGTATACTTGCTTCCTTCTGTGTTTAAATGTAGATCAATTATATATTTTGAATTGTAGACAGACGGACAAATAATAATAATAGAAAATCTAAGAACTTCTTGAACAATCAAAATCAAAACTACTTTTAGTATCATTATCGATCTCGTCAGCATCACTAATGTTGCTGTTATATACAATTTTACTACTTCTAGCAATGAGTGACTTATTGTCTTGTTTCACTTGGTGTAATAAATGACCTCACACGACCACACACCATGAAGGCAGGTCACAATTTTCATAAGTATTGACATCACAGTCTCACATTTTGAGAAAAGAATATACGATATGATGCATATGATGATGATGATGATGAGATTAACAATAAGGTGTTGATGGCATGTAGAATTTCACTCCCTATGATAGAAATCAAATCTTTTCATTCTACTGGAAAAATAGCACTGAGGGTTCCATACTAAAATAGGCATCCTGTGTCTCTGGCATCATCTCTCATTTTCTCGCTTCTCTTCTAGAGAGATGAAGCAAAACCTTTTTTTATATTATTTTATTGTTGTGTATAGTCCAAGTTGGCCACTATATAAGTGTAATGTACAACAACTAAAGACAAGCAATGAGACAGCAGCATGCAGTCAAAAACCAGACAATCACAAATAAACAACAATACACAAACACATTCCAATTAATGAGAATTAATTAGAATAATGAACCCACAACCAAATTCATTAAGCATTATATATTAAGCAATTGTATTCGCTCAGTCAAGTTACTGTAATCGCAATCGAAAGAAATTATTATTATTTTTTTTCAGCGGAGAAAAACAAAGCAAAGCTTTTAAGTTTTGTAGAGCTTGAAGTTGAACAAATCTACTATACTACTAAATGACCACACATAGTATATCTCTGCAGGAAATCAAAAGGAAACACAACAAGTGCTAAAATCCTTTTGTGTCCCAATGAATTGTCAAAAATGACATGCATAAGCCATATAGCTAGTGTTTTTCAACCTGCAACCAACAAACTTCACATAAATCTCTCAGTTGCCTCCCATAAGAAGTGAGAGATTGTCGGTATTTCAGTTTTTCAAGGTGTTTTGATTAGTGCGCATTCAATTTGTTTCTTACTGTTCTCTGTTTTGTTCCTCCTGTCTCATCTCATTTCATTGTGGCAGGCAAAATAATAAATGGTAGACGTTGTTGTAGTACACATAGAAAACCATATAAATTCTAATAAGAAGAAAACATCATTGATTAGTACAAGTGTTGCAATGTTACATAATGAACAAAATGAGTGACCACAATATAAGAAACAGGTGATAAAATGAATTTTAAGCTGAAGGGCTCATCAGCTAATTTTTGAAGGAGTCGTCAGTAGTCGACGAAATATAGAAATGTAAAAAAATGAAATCAGATATCTCTCAGATAGTGTTATGCAGGTTTCACAAAATCTCATAATCAATAATCTAAAGGCAAAAACAGGATTTAACACCACATATGTCATTGCTCCTTTTATATTCACTTTCTGCTACTTACTTACCAAAGTACACAGGTGTTAGATACAACAAAAAAAATTTATTGTTGCATACTGTTGTGACTTACAATTAGAGAGAGAGAGAAAGAGACATACATTGACATTATATTAAATTTATGTTGCTGAATTAGGGGAACAACAGAGGAGAGAGTTGATTACCCATGAAATTAGCCTTTGAGACACTGATCATGAACTGTTCAATTTTTTCCATAAAGTTTTGTGTACTCTAGTTATTTTCTATTCATGCATGAACGTCATCATCATCATTTCAAATCTCAAGAGCAAATTGTAACCTTTTTTCTATACTCACTGTGACCACACACATGGTCATTTTTCTAGAGATTTGTTTACCATATATTCTGTGTAGTAATCCTATTAGATGTATTATGAAGCACAAATATAAAATATAAACATCATCTTTACTAACTAAGGGCTGTTGCGTATGTTGCGAGTAGACTTTTATTTATTATTTTCTCTAACTTTTAACTCAATTTATGACATTTATTTAATTAACAGAAGAATCCCACACAGATAAATTTTCATGAAGATAGAAGACGCTTTCTTCCTCATGAAAAAAGGACTTCGTTGCTTCCACCTATTATCGAAAATTGTCAATTCTTCTGATGCTTGCTTTTTCTCGGCAGCTGATAATATTTGTCAACTGGACCGGGTCAAAAAAGACCTTTACAGTAAGGTCATTGTTT
>VCNE01002927.1:0-11439 GCA_009869805.1 Oncopodura yosiiana
CATACATACAAAGTTATCTTCATCTAGCAAATGGGTCAAATGGCTACAACATTTATCTCAAGATTATAACACAATTATTTTGACATACAAAACAAATTGGCAAGCTATATATGAGACTGAAACAGATGAACCAGTAGACGACTTAATGTTTAAACCATCATCAAATTTTACTTCTCTTACTTTGAATGCTGTTGATCAATACAAATATGGCTGTCCTTCTCCCATCTTTCTTATTGAAACTACAAATTTTCTAGAGCTCTCAAGACTCATTTCAACAACTGAGTTTGCATTTAATGAGAAAGCAATTTATTATGTACTCGTTGAGGAAAATGAGTCTTTCACTTCCTCTTTGGAAGAAGCGTATACCTACAATACTTTCACTAATGTAATTTGTCCTATAGTATATATCTTTACAGAAAACGCAGGGCAAAGTGAGAAATATTTTTGGCATGTACATTGCTACTTGTGTCAGCAACAGGAAAGCATAGAAATTGAATTCAGTGATAATCTATCAGGTAAAAAAATTTATTTTCCATTTACAGTGGAATGATTCCACTGGAATCTGTTTATAACGGTGGGTCATGAGCTAAACAATTTCCACCGTCATAGATAGAATACTCTTATAAACAGAGTCTGTTTATAACGGTATTAGGAACAAATCAAGCGCATAACCGTTAATAGAGAGAACTTTTTTTCGATCAGAATGCTGAATTACATAGTCAAGTTTACTCACAGCATTGGCTTGAGTCACTTGAACGTGCCAAAGATCTGAATTATTGCTTTGCTCAGATATTTTTCAGAACTTTCACTACTCTTTCTCTAGAAAATGGCAAAAATACCCACTGAAGATGTCGTTTTTATTCAATTACCGTTATAAAGAGAGCCAATTTTCCTAAAATTGGGTGAAAATACACCGTTATAGGTAGAGTACTCTTATATACAGAACCGTTATAAAGAGAACCGATATAATATATTTAGATAGGCTTTAAGTCGGGAGACTGGAAAATCACCATTATAGGCACTCTTATAGACAGATTCCACTGTATCTTCATGTGCTAGTCAAATAAAAAGCCATAATTAATTTCTAGAGCTACTCACCACAAGTCATCAAAACAGAATGATACAAATCCACAGAACCTACAATTGGAACGGTCATGGACGAAATGCTCTTTTTGAAATAGTTCCATCAGGTTTCATACACTTTAACGGAAACGATGAATTCACACCAGCAAGTTCTTACAACGGTCTAACAGTATGTCTAAAACCTCTGGCCTCTCAATTAAACATTACATTTAAAGAAACATCTCTATCAAAAATAAATCACTTAGGACTTCGTGGCTATATTGGTTCAATCTCTGAAATGAGTCTTGTTCCACAAGGAGGAAAGATATTTAGTAAAGTTCTATTTGTTTTACCATGCTATTGTAGGAATGAACCTATCATTGAAAATGCTCTTTGGATGTTTGTATTTGAGCCCTTTGATTTATGGGCATGGCTTCTAATATTTCTTTCTGCTTTAGGAATAGGCCTAGCTTGCAAAAGTTTCACAGCAATTATTCATGTATTTCGTAACCTTATAACTCAAGCTGACTCACAACAGAAAAAATTAGTTGCCATTTTATCTTTAGCTCTTACATTTATAACATGTTTTTATGGCAGTATGATGAATACAGAGTCAACTGTACCACAAGAGAAACATTTTAATAATATATTTGAATTACTTAATTACAATTTCAAATTGCCTTATTTTCAATACCCAAAATTTAACTTAATGCCATTTGCTATTGATATAATTGGATCTAAATTAATGAGAAAGTTTAATGAGTCTGCAACAGAAGGAAATCCATTTAAGATTGTAAAGGTAGTTACAACAGGGCCTAGTTATAGTATATGAAGAAATAATTTATGAGTTAGGAGAAAGGAAATTAATTTTGATTCTGCCAGGTTCTCATGGCTTAATTCAAATGTTAAATGAAGGACGAAGTTTGCATTTCTTATTTCCTAAAAAGTGTCGTATTCTAAAAGACATGATACCCATTTATACAACGTATGGTTTTTTTTATTCTTATTTGTCAGTTAGAGCAGAGCAACTATTTAGTAATTTTGTGGCAACAGGTATTATTGAATTGGTTGAGAGCTATTGGTTCAGAGATAGGATTTTGAGAGAAAAGAAAAATAGAAAGGGACAACTAGTTGAGGGTATTAGTATTGAGCCAGAAGGAATTACGATTGAATTCTGGAATAATTTATATCTTTTATTTCTATATTGTTTCTGCTGTTGTATCTGTGTTTGTTGTAATTGGTGAGAGATTGGTTCTAAAATGGACTTGTTTCAAAATGTTAAAATGCATTGGTATGTAGACGACAGTTGTAATAAAAAATAATATTAATAAATTTTGTAGAAAGTATATTATATGTTATAAAGGTTTGTTTATTAAGTATCGATTTAAAAAATGAGAAAATGGGTAAATAAAAAAATACAAGTTCAAGGCGTATACACAGCATAAAACAATGTGCATTTATTTTGGCATTTTTTGTGTATACATAACAAAATTACAACAACAGAAATATGTTTATAACATGAAAAGTTGAAGCACGAAAATTTCGTAAACGGTTTATACAGAATTACATGAAATATAAGTTTAAGTGTTTGCTTTTATAGTATATGTACTCCCAGCATAGAATATTAGAAGTTTAATTAACATTTAATTTTAGCTTAAATATTATGTATAAAGGCACAGATTAATTTTATAGTACATATTCAAATTGCAGCCTTAATGTAATTAAGTTACAAATTGTAAATGTTGTAGTATGCATCAGACTTATCAGCTTCTATTTGAGTTTCTTCTTTGATCTATCACATATATAAAGTCTCAATAGATTTTTCTCATGAAAATAGCATCTTTTTGGAAATCAAAAGTGTAGAATACTTCTTTTTACACACTGCAGAAATCTATAAATCACAAAATACTTATGTAAAAATATTGACTTTTATTCCTCAATTGACTAGTTCTTACCTTATCATCAAGATCCAATGACAATTTAACAAGTGATGGCATTTTGGAAAAGACCAGATGAACCGACACGTCAGTTATAGCAGTATACCTTTTATAGTAGCTACTACTAGTATCTAGTGTCAACTCCCTCAAATCTGTTTTGTATACAAATGTATCACATTAGTAAACTCTTCAACGACTACAAAATCATAACTTACATTGCTTGGAGATAAATGGCGAATTCTCCTGCACCTTTTTCTCAATGTCATCACCGATATTACGACCACAAGCCAATTGCCTAGACACTTGTGCAATCTCTTCCAAAGACAAACCAGTCACTTGTTGATCCAAAGAAATTCTTTCACAATCATCATGAAGTCCAAAATGTAAATTACATTTGATCAAATCCGCCCAACCAGACATGACTTGAGGGACTAATCGATAATGAATGCCAGCTATAGATAGGGAAGTAAGATTAGGAAATATTTGTTGCAACTCTCGAACTCTTTCTATCCCATTTCGAAAATCTCCACAGAAAATATGCCTCTGACTACAATTGCTGGCTTTGACGACAAGTGACTTTACAGTCGTACATGGCAAATATTTATTTTGGGCAAAAGCTTTATACCAGTGAGTATCGCTTCGTAATTCAATAACCAGGGATTCCAATTTTGGTGTATCGACTAAAAATAGTGGATTGAAAATCAGCTTAGCACCAAAGGCACTGTATAAGCTCAAATTAGTCAACTGTGGAAACGATGGAGATTCTAGAGTTGTTGTAAAACCAGTGGATGTAAGAATACTCAATTTTCTTAAAGAGTTGCTTATGTTTTTCAATAATGATTCCAGTGAGTCAAAATCTTGACTAATCCACAAATGAAGAGATTCCAATGTCATTCCATTAGCTACAAATCGATGAAAAGTATCCAATTCATTTTGTTGAAGATAACTATTAGAAAAAAACTCTTTGACCTTTAAATAATTTCTAGAGTCTTCAACTTTTTGACAGAAAAAATCTTTGACAAGACAACTAATGGAAATTAGGTTTGGTGCTTTTTCCAAAATCAAAGGAACATTGCAAGTAGCAGAGACCGAAATTTTTGTTAATTTTGGTAGCATGACATCGACGTCTGACAACGGCATGTGAGAAAGCTGAAAAGTTGCTAGATTCTGTTTAGCGATTTGGAGACAAGCAGAGATTTCTTTAGGTTTTGCGTTGTCGCCAGAGATTTGTAACTCTGTGATGACACTTGATCCATAAATTGATACAAATTTATTTAGTTGAGTTACAATTTGGCCTCCTTCTCCAGTTGATACTAAACATATCGAAAATGATGGTACTGGTAATTTATTATTTGATCCATAAACTTTTAAGAAGTTGTTAAATGTCTCAGTATTGTTTAATTTAATGCATGACTTGTGAAAGTATATTGAAGAAGAGTTGACATTCCATAATTTAGAAACTTGACGACAATTTGAGAGAGAGCGTTGATCCAAAAAACCAAAGATGTTGTCAGAAATCTAATAGGAAATTTGGAAAATGTAATTACCTAATTTAAGAGTCTACAAATAAAAGACAATATGACTTAAGTTTACCAGTTCAATATTAAAAACTTGTTCCTTTAAAGACATGAGGTCTTCTTGTGGCTGGCTAACTCTGGTCAAGTTTAGATTTCCCATTGCTCCGAAATTATTTTAACAACAAATTCTGGTGATACTCTGGTCAGAATTACGCCTCAAAAATTGTTTTAAATTGTCACCGCGAGCAAAAGAGATGCTGTAAGTATTACTTTGTTTTCATTGTTTTCATAGAGCTCAAATTCATATCATGAAGGTTAAATGCACTCCCAACTTATGAGTCATAAGTTGTACTACATGATATACAGCTACACGGTTTTATTTACCTAAGGTACATAAGATAGTAAATATCAACAAGTTAAAATATTTTTATTAATGAAATCACAGAAAAGAAGTCTCAATCAGTTACATTAATTAAACAGTTGTAGTCGTCAATTACATCCTGAAAATCCAGAAAGATTTCTAGAGATGAAAACTTTTAAAAGATTCCAATTTTTCATTTTTAAAATTTAACTGAAAAATTTCGCACTCAAAGGCTGAAATTAGATGCACTAACCAAAAGAGACAAAACATTGCAGACATTGACATAATTAATCTAATCTCGATGTCATTTTAATCTACCTTTGCACTTGAAGACTCAAGAGCTCATGCATGACACCTGCTACTTATTAACCATAAATTAGTTGACTACTAAACAGTTTTAGCATTAGACTTCAATCACTGAAACCAAATAATCAAAATGTTTAAACATATTTACACTATTGCAATAGTTATCAGCTATTGCTATACTGAAATAAATGGACGTAAGACATTTCAACAATTTTTCAATTTAAACAGCCTAACAATTTTAAATGTCAAATTATTTTTCAGAAAACTGCAACTTTTCTACTCCACTTCCAACAGACCTTATATTAACTGAGTCATATCCAGTCGACATTCCAATTTGGTACATTAAGTTAAATTCACTTAATTCACTTATATCCCACTTGCACCAATTTACTAAAGAATTTCTATATAGGTCAACTGAAGCTTACAACATAAGTTTCATACACCACCAATATCAACAACTAATCCATGAAGTAATCATTGAAGAAAATGATGGCAGTGGTCGACAACAAGTTTTATTCTATATTGACCCACTCTTTGCAGTATATTATGAAAAATCCCATAGACTCTTTGATGACCTTAGATTTTTTATAACTCTACGTTGTAATGATGGAAACTCTGTTACAAGACTTCGTATGGAATTTCTTAAATGGGTTGATGAAAATACAAATGCTCCTCAATTCTCTGCTCAAGAGTATACAGCTACAGCTGTAGTAGATTGGCCAAATTACATTTACATGGAATTTCCTATTCTTGTTCGTGATTACGATTCTAGATATCGTAATGCTAATATTACTGTTACAACAGATAGACCTGATATCCTATCAGTTATACTTGAGCCACAATTTTGGGATTTTGATGAAGATTATGCTAGTAGTTTCCCTTTTGATTACTCTGTACATCTCAGATTGCAACCTGGAGTGAGGCTTGGACTTTATGATATTAATTTGTTGGCTACTGATGGAGTTTTTAATACTACTGCTACTCTACAATTAAATGTGACATTGAGTTTTGTATCTAAGGCTGAGCCACTTGGTGAGTCATTAATAAAAATTAAAGAGAGGCTCGTGTATTTTTGGCCAGAGAATTTAATAGTAGAAATGTCAAATGATTCAAATTCCAGAATTACTTCCAGCACACATTTCTACCAAACTCTGGAATTTTGATGCTGAAAAGGATTTTATTAGTTGAGAAACCGTGAGAAAGGCCTCACTGCATTGACTCTATGCCAGAGGCGCTGGTCGAGGTTTCTCAACTAAAATCTCAGTTTCAGCATAAAATTCCAGAGTTAGGTAGAGATGTGTGCTGGAATTAATTCTGGAATCTTTAGACTTTTCTACTATGAAATTCTCGAGTTAAAAAAACCTGAGCCTCTCTTCATCAAAAAAAATCAATACCAATATTAATAATTTTTACAGTCAACTGCGGATACATTGATGAGCCACCAGAATTTCTTTACATTTCCGAACTTCATCCAAGAAATGAGCCAGTTTGGTCCGGTCGAGTTTACAATGCAGCTTTTGCAACAAGCCTAGGTTTCATATATGACACTACATTAGAAACATTTGAGAATCGAACACAAATTGTCAGCGTTTGGGCATCAGACAGATGGATAGATTTCCTAGACCTTTGGAGATATGAGGAAGTAGGAACTTTTGTAAATCTTCGTTGCATTGACGGTGAAACAAGTCCTCTTGGTGGTCATCTGTGGTTACAAGCCCTTGATGAGAATACTAAAGCTCCAAAATTTAACAGAGACCAATACGAGTGTTCATTTAAATTACCACAATCAGTTATAGGAGAAAAAGAAATTTTAATTGATACTCCATTTCCTATAATTGTACGTGATACAGATTACTCGTATCCTTATGGATTTGTATATGTGAGTAGCAATAGTTTTTCTGAATTCTTTCGTTTTGAGACTATTGAATTGACATCACCAACTTATCACCCGTATGATTATAAAGTTGATATTTATGTTCAACCTAATGTTACTATTGGAGTGTATGATGTTAATTTAGTTGTTAGTGATGGGCCACATGAGACGACTACAAGTGTTTTAATTAATGTAACTAATTAAGACTTCTTTTCTGTGATTTCATTAATAAAAATATTTTAACTTGCTGATATTTACTATCTTATGTACTTTAGGTAAATAAAACCGTGTAAGCTGTTGTATATCATGTACAACTTGTGACTCATAAGTTGGGAGTGCATTTAACCTTCATGATATAATTTTGAGCTCTATAAAAACAAAGTAATTCTTACATCATCTCTTTTGCTCGCGGTGACAATTTAAAACAATTTTTGAGGCATAATTCTGACCAGAGTATCACCAGAATTTGTTGTCAAAATAATTTCAGAGCAATGGGAAATCTAAACTTGACGAGAGTTAGCCAGCCACAAGAAGACCTCATGTTTTTAAGGGAACAAGTTTTTAATATTGAACTGGTAAACTTAAGTCATATTGTCTTTTATTTGGAGACTCTTAAATTAGGTAATTACATTTTCCAAATTTGCTATTAGATTTCTGACAACATCTTTGGATTATTGGATCAACGCTCTCTCTCAAATTGTCGTCAAGTTTCCAAATTATGGAATGTCGGCTCTTCTCCAATATACTTTCAAAGGTCTTGCATTAAATTACACGATACTGCGACGTTTAACCGATTCTTAAGAATTTATGGTTCAAATAATAAATTACAAGTAACATCATTTTCGATATGTTTAGTATCAACTGGAGAAGGAGGCCAAATTGTAGCTCAACTAAATAAATTTGTATCAATTTATGGATCAAGTGTCATCACAGAGTTACAAATCTCTGGCGACAAGGCAAAACCTAAAGAAATCTCTGCTTGTCTCCAAATCGCTAAACAGAATCTAGCAACTTTTCAGCTTTCTCACATGCCGTTGTCAGAAGTCGATGTCATGCTACCAAAATTAACAGAAATTTCGGTCTCTGCTACTTGCAATGTTCCTTTGATTTTGGAAAAAGCACCAAACCTAATTTCCATTAGTTGTCCCGTCAAAGATTTTTTCTGCCAAGAAGTTGAAGACTCTAGAAATTATTTAAAGGTCAAAGAGTTTCTTTCTAATGGTTATCTTCAACAAAATGAATTGGATACTTTTCATCGCTTTGTAGCTAATGGAATGAAATTGGAATCTCTTCGGTTGTGCATTAGTCAAGATTTTGACTCACTGGAATCGTTATTGAAAAACATGAGCAACGCTTTAAAAAAACTGAGTGTCGTAACATCGTCTGGTTTTTCAACTCTAGAATCTCCATCATTTCCACAGTTGACTGATTTGAGCTTATACTGTGCCTTTGGTGCTAAGCTGATTTTCAATCCAGTATTTTTAGTCGATACGCCAAAATTGAAATACCTGGATATTCAATTATGTAGCAATAATGATTGGTGTCAAGCTTTTGAGCAGAATAAACATTTTCCATGTACAACTTTAAACTCACTTGTTATCGGCACCTGTGGTTATAGTCATAATCTCTTCTGTAGAGAGTTTGACAGTGGAGCAGCAAGAGTTGAACAGTTGCAACAAATATTTCCTAATCTTACGTCCCTATCTATAGCTGGCATTCATTTTCAACTAACTTCTCAAGTTATGTCTGGTTGGGCGGATTTGGAAATTTGTAAACTACATTTTGGACTTTATGGTGATTGTGAAAGAATTTCTTTGGATCAACAAGTGACTGGTTTATCTTTGGAAGAGATTGCAGAAGTGTCTAGGCAATTGGCTTGTGGTCGTAATGTCAGTGATGACATTGAGAAAAAGGTCCAGGAGAATTCGCCATTTATCTCCAAGCAATGTAAGTTATGATTTTGTAGTCGTTGAAGAGTTTACTAATGTGAAACTTTTATACACAAAACAGATTTGAGGGAATTGACATTCGATACTAATAGTATTTACTATAAAAACTATACTCCTAGATGCTGTATATCTGACGTGTCTGTTCACCTTGTATTTTCAAAAATGTCATCACTTATTAAATTGTCATCGGATCCTGCAGATGAGGTAGTCGAAATTTAAAACAGTTAATATTTTTACATAGAGTATTTTGTGATATTTATAGATTTCTGCAGCGTGTAGAAAAAAGTATCCTGCACTATTGATTTCTAAAGCTAATTTCAGGAGAAAAATCTCTTGAGACTTTATAATGTGATAGTTAATAGAAGCTGATAAGTCTGATGCTTACTACAACATTTACAATTTGTGACTTAATTACATACTTGTCGATTTTGATGTCTAGCTTTCTTCTAATGATGAAAACTGTAATCTGGTGTGCTAAAATGCATTGAGCTTTTGTATATAATTTTTAAGCTAAAATTAAATGTTAAATAGAGTTCTTATATTCCATGCAATGAGTACATATGAAATAAAAGCAAAAAGTTATATTCCATGCAATTTTGCATAAATTGTCTATTATTAAAGCAAGAGTATATTGAAACCAATGTAATTTTTGTGACTTACATTATCTTGAGATGTCAGAAAATGTAACTCCTTATCTCTTAATTTGTCTTGTCACATTTTAGTCATTTAAAAAAATAATACGTAGTTTTCTTGGTCTAACAGTAATTCAGATGAAAGTATATATAAATGGTTTTTCTGGCTAGCATTAAATTATAAAGGAAATTCATTAAATAATAATTTATTCAATATTTTACATAACTGACAAATATACAGTTGTGTTAGAAGAATGCAAACCATCAGTAGCAGTCAAAACAATTTCATAATATCCTGATTCAACATTCGACTCAAGAAACAAATCAATTTTATAATCATGTGGAAATTGATTATAATCATTATCGAATCTAATGACTTGTGCCGAAATAATATTCAAAGGTAGCAAACTAATAGCAATGTTTCCATTAGTTAGCCAACTATCATAATCTTGAACAAGTATTGGTCTATTGCTACTAATAGGCTCATTTTCTGGGAATGGGAGTTGAACTGTGTAATTGTAAAAGTCAGCAGCAAATTGTGGCACTCTGGTATTTTCATCAATTGCTTCAACGCGAAGAGACAAAAAAGGTCCTGTAACACTTCCATCTAAGCACCGGAAAGAAAACAAGTGAGATACACTTGGAAGAACTCTTAAAATTGGATCAACAAAATTAGCCCAGTGTCGAGTAGGGTATAAATACATCATTTGAGAACCATCAACATTTGTAGTAATGACATGCCGTATCATAAATTCATAAAATGTCCACTCTCCAAAAGCTACATTTTGAATACGACCTGACCTGCAAAAAATGATTATATACAAATACAGTGGAATCTGTCTATAAGAGTGTCTATCTATAACGGTATTCTGTCTATAACGGTCATTTTCCAAGGACTATCTAAATACATTATATCGACTCTCTCTATAACAGTTCTGTATATAAGAGTATTCTGTCTATAACGGTATATTTCCATCCAATTTTAGAAGAACTGACTCTCTCTATAACGGTTATTGAATAAAAACGATAGTTTTAACAGTTGATTTTTTTTACCATTTTCTGGAATAAGAGTAGTGAAATTTCTAAAAAATTGTATCAGATATCTGAGTAAAGTAATAGTTCAGATCTTTGGCACGTTAAAGCAACTCAAGTCAATTCTGCCAGTAAATTTGACTATATAATTCACCATTCTGATCGCAAAAAGTTCTCTCTATAACGGTCATGTGCTTGATTTGTTTCTAATACCGGTATAGACAGACTCTGTTTATAAGAGTGTTCTGTCTATAACAGTGGAAATTATTTGGCTCTTGGACCACCGTTATAGACAGGTTCCACTGTATTAATTTATTGTTTTAATAAAAAATATTGATATATTAAAAATTGTATACCAGACAGGAGTATCTGTTGAAACCGTTTCTGAAATTCTTAATGTTGGAAAGCCAGTGACTAAACCACAAGAATTTACAACATCTATTGGAGCTTTCTTCTCAAAACTATTTACAACATCTATTGGAGCTTTCTTCTCAAAACTATTTACAACATTTAATGTCAATCTAGTATAACTTTTAAAAATGCCATCACTAGCTTCAAGAGTAACATCATAATTTCCTGTTGGAACTCCCTGTTGTAAATACAAATTGACACTAAAATCAAATGGGTCATATCTATCTTTAGGTAGCAAAACTAAAATAGCTCTAAGTGACACTCCACTAGAATAAATTTGTAAAGACACATTAGCATTCTCAATGACTCTATCCCAATCTCTAATAAATATTGGTGGTTGAACTTGAACCAAAACCTCT
>VCNE01002928.1:0-36820 GCA_009869805.1 Oncopodura yosiiana
AATTGCTACATTTTAAACTTCTTCAACAACACTCTCAGTTCAATTCAGTACTTGACCTTTTGATAATTGTCATTTAAATTTACAACAGTGTTCTTTTGCTCTCTGCTGAGTTAGTAATAAATTATAAATATCGCGTGGCAAACACTTTATAAAAGACCAGAGAGAGAGAGAAGAGAACAATAAGTAACTAGATTTCAACCTCAAAAATCTTTTCTTCTTCTTCTCTATACAACATGTAGAGATCAAAGGCCGTAAATTACAAGTAGACTACAAACTAAAATATATACAAGTGCAATTCATCTCCAAATGAACACTTAACAACTTTGCCGATTTAATTTATTTCAGTTTTTTATCCTCTCTCTCTATCTCATGTGAAAAAAACATTTTGGCAAAGAAACTCATTTCTTAAATGTGTTGAAATGTAACATTACATATATTTCTAGTTGCTTGAATTTACAATGTGTAAATTGTAAAATAAAAAAGTTATAGGGTGTTGATTATTATCTCTCTTTTTCCCTTGTATCTCAAAAGAAAAATAATTTATTTGCATAACTATGTAGCATATAGTATATCTCTAAACCAAATCCTACAATATGACATTGTAGAGGGAGAAAGAGAAAAAAAAGATAGTGTAAAATGTAAAACCATCTCTTTATGACACTTTGAGAAAGCCACCAAGATGTTGTAAAATTCTCTCTCTCGCTCTACACTCTAAAATAAACTTGCTATCTTCGTAGTCATCATCAACTTACTACATCCCCTTCCTTCCTCTTACGAGCTTTAAATCTCCACTTTTCACCCTGATACACTTTTCTCTCTTCTATGTTTCATAAAAATGTAAGGATTTTGTTCAAATGATAAAGTGCAGTTTTAACATTTATTGCCATTTGATGTAGTTTTTTCATTGAGCACGAGATCAATTGCAATAAACTCTTGTATAAGGACCAACGAATCTTTATTACACAAGCAGAAATTGACCTTTTCAGTTTGAAAAAGATTTAGAGTTTTCTTCTTCTAAAATTGCAATAGCATTCTATATGTTCTTTACCTGTAGTAAAATTGATTTGGAATTGGATATTGTCTCATACAATAAAAAGAGAATGCAGATGGGTCTTTAGCTATCACGTACCATGTATCTCGTAATATTGCCATTAAAGCTCATCAAAAATTTTTGTTGATGGACGATAGAGAAGATATTTGTTTGCTTGCTGTTCTACTACCTTCACTGTAATATATCTTATCTCTCTCTCTGTCTCCCTATAGTAGTATGTATTACCTACAGCAGTGGTGTCATTGAAGTAAAGTTTCTCTATACTATAGATATAGATATAGAAAGCTAATTTGTATGCAAACCTGTATGCCAAAAAGCTTCTCAGAGTGAATAGGTTTTTGGGAAATGACTTTGGATTCGGTTAACTTACTCGAGTTTGTCTCTTTCATTTGTAGTATACATTCAAAGAATATTTGTTAGAAACATTCAACTCTTTAAATTATTTCGATATCTTATACGCACTAATTGCAATTATACTGTAAGGCGTCACCTTATATTGTAAAGGAATATTATATAAAAATAAATGCAAAATTAGTAAGAATGTTTTTATAAGTCCAAAATATTGATGGCTACGACATGAAAACAAAATTGGCTGTTCTAGCTAAAGTATACATATATAAAAGGGTTATATACAACTACTTCTTCATATATGTGTGTGATATTCATGCTACTACATGGGTACTTTGACTGCAGTATAAAGAGCTTATAGGTAGATTTTCCTTTCCCTAGTAAAAAAAGACATCTTTCACACCAAGGGAATGTATTTCAAAGCCGCCTTCATATATTCCGACTCATTTTTCAGCTTGAGTGCTGCTCTGGGTACTAATCAGAAATTCACACCGCAGTCCTTCTTCTTTCTACTAGTGAAATTTCCATTTTATCTCTCTTCCTTCGTCTTCTTCTTAAATCGAACTATATAGCATACAAAAGCTTACACTGAATATACTTTATACTATAACGCTTTTAGAGCTTTTAAAGTTCAAATCTAATGTCGCTAGCCACTTTTCTGATGCTTTGACTATGAAGAATGTGTATATTAAAAAGTCTTATCTCTGTACTGGTTAGCTTTTTTACCTAAAAGACTTATATTTTATTCTTCTCTCAAGTGTCCACTAGTTTACAAGGATGAATCAATAATGTGTTGTGTGGTGAGATACATATATAAGAGTGTGATGTAATTTGAAATATTTTAATATAACTTGTCGCATAACATTATATTTCTTTATTTGCATCTTTAGAGAAAACAGAAGCTAGTATTGTCGGCTTGTTTTGATGATCAAAAGAGAATTTCGCATACCTTGGTGAAGACGAAATGTGTTCTAAAACAGAGATATAAATTGTGATTCAACTCATCACGTCCTAATATAACTTTGAGCTAGAAACCATGCATTGGTTTAATAAAAGGTTCTATTAGCTTCGTATCTCTCTATCATACATATACACTACTACTAAAAGTCTTTTCACATAACTGTTCACAGCAGAACAATTACATAGTTGAGTAGTTGAAGTTTTGTATTGGACAAATGTGTAGAAATTGTTGGTGACACGTTCATTCCATTCTTTCTCTTCATCTGATATCACGTTCTAATCGTAAATTCCAAAATAACTCAACACACACTCCTACTGAATTCTACATCTTGCTCTCTCTCATATAGTCCAATATAGATTCTGCTTATTATTGAAATGGAATTACAATTGGGAGAGACTATTAAATGTACATTGGTATTTACTTATTTATTGAGACTACATATAGAAGAGATGAAAACAGCAACCCTAAAGAGAATCCTTTGATTTACACTAGTACTATAATGAATTTGACAGGTGTTTTTGTCGGTCTTTTTTTGCTGTTGTGTATAAACTAATTGCAATGCAAGAAAGGTGAGCACATTAGCACCAAAAAGCATTAGTACGACTTAAGTTGTCATTGTCATTGTTGCTGCTGTACTGTCCACTTTTCTCTTTGACTTAAAAACTACGTGCTGACATTTCTAAAAAGATGTACAAAAACACATATACGCTCATAATTTTACTAATGTATAAAACTCACTAAATTGTTAAAATGTTGGTTGATGTGTCTTCTTCCTATTCTATAGCTAATGTATCACGTCCGAGTCAATTTGTCTCTTTGTAGAAATCAAAACCCCGAAAGTGCCTTTTCTCTTCTTGTGACAAATGATGCCACAGCAGGTCTAGAAATGAAGTACGTGATTCTAGGAATTTGCAGCAGTAGTTCTCTTCTGTTGATACAACATTTGCTTGTGACATTTGTTTATGGCAAAAGGAATTTTCATCAGTCAGTCAAACGAGAGAGAGAGAGAGAAAACATGATTGATTTAATATGTTATAACTTGATTCTCATGTCAAGCAATAATTACTACTAGCCTTTTTAGCATATGTCAATAATATCCATAATAATTGCAAGTTAAACTTTCATTTCAAATATAAATGAAATAACTTAATAAATGTGTAAATTTTCTACTGTAGTATAAAAGGTGCATTGGATCATCATTTGATGATGATGATGATGAAAAATTATATTTTCAAAGAAGGGGGATGAACTCATTGCTTTGGAAGTAAATAATAGGTATTATTATATGCTCAACATTTTGAAATGAGAATGAGATTAGAGAGAGAGAGAGGGGATGATGATTTTGAGTTGACAGCTTATTGACTTGAGATGACTATTTACATGTTGAATGTGTAAGGTATAATATGAGTTAGTTCATTACTCATTTATCCTTGAATGCTTAACTAACTTGTGAATATATAAATTCCCATTGGGTGTTTGCACTGAGAAAGATTTTCACTACATGAAAGACTAGAATAATAAATTAGACGGTTTATAGAGAACTAAAATAGCTCTCTGATGATGATGATGAACCTATCAGCATGTTGTCTCAAGTTGTACGCAATATTATTGTAATGAGCAAATGAATTACTTACAACATAGCAGGCCTTTCCTATTTATTGCCTTTCTCATTTCAAAGAGACGGAAATGTTTTAGAATCTCATTCCCCTTTTATATATGTGATCTGATGATGATTAGCCATCTATTAGTCTGGTGTCAGTTTTATTCAATGTATCATTTGACACGTGTCTTTTGTCTTGTCAATTGTGTTCTTTTAAACCCTACGGCTAACAGATAGAGATGATATTAAGTATTTAAGGTGCTCGAGTGTAAATAATATTTTATAAAGAGAGAATCAAAATTTGAACAATATGACACAATTTTCACTTGGTGAGTAGATTTTGCCTTTAGGATAAAAAGCCTATCTACTTTTTATATTTCAAATCATAGAAAGAGAGTACTTTTTAGCTCAAGTGTGTAATTAATTTACATCGTAAATTACAAAGTTGAAACACATACAAATTATTGTTATATGTATGTATACATGTGTTCATTTGAGCTGTGAGAGAGATAGTGCTAAGTGCTAATGCTATATTTATGCTTGTTGAGAAGATATAGTTTGTGTAGTCTTGCTAATTTTACAAATGTGTACAAATGTTTAGCATTCATCACCATGTTTTGCTCATTTCTCATTTCGTTACTTTAAGTCCATCTTACTTGAAACAAAATATGACTGTTGATAAAACAAGGTTGAATAATCTGTAGTTGTGTCAAGGATAGAAAAATTATATGAATTAGTTGTAAAAAAAAATTCTCAAGTGTTGAGAATGTGTTGTTGTTTAATTGATCAATGTCGTGGTAAATGCAAAAGGTGCTGGTTTAAGGCTGGAATAATTAACCAAAGGTAGTAATTAAATTCTACTCTTTCCACACCCTTGCAATTTTTCTATATCCATCCCCTGGCTAAAAGTTATATATATACTTATTTTCTTAACTTGAGCAGTTTCCTTTCTCCTCAAAATCCATGATTATGATTTCACACATTGTTTCCTGTCTAGTTTACACCAAAATAATATAGTTGTCGTATAATATAATACTACTACTTGAGCAGATGGTAGGATAATAAAGTAATAATGTTTAATCTACAGGAGCTACGAACCGTGAAATCCGAAAAGAATTATATATATATATATATTGCGGGGACCTCAAGAAAAAGCGAAATGGAAATAAAATACAAGTACAGAAGAGA
This sequence comes from Oncopodura yosiiana, assembly GCA_009869805.1. Lineage (NCBI taxonomy): Eukaryota > Metazoa > Arthropoda > Collembola > Entomobryomorpha > Oncopoduridae > Oncopodura > Oncopodura yosiiana. The sequence continues at coordinate 5,149 of VCNE01002928.1, forward strand.
CCATATAAGAAAATGTTTTAGTAGTATGACAAATGTTGTAGTCTGTAATCTAGTAAATCTCGTGAATTTCATGAATAAGTAACAAGACATCATTTCTTTCCCCTTTCGATGGTTTGGTTTAATTCGTGGTTCTTCTTATATGTAAATCCTTTTTATTAACAGTGTAGAAGAGAAATAAAGAAACTTGAACTTGAAGAGAAAAATGAATCTCATTGTCAAATTAGGCTTTGTTTGTGTAATATGAATTTGTGTATTTTTCTTTTCTATGTATTTACTAAAAGCTAACAAAATCAACACAAATACAGAAAGAAGCCTGTTGAATCTACATTTTACCAAATAGAGAAACTTGCAAATAATTGACTTAAAACGAGATCAGATCAGAAAATATATTTTACAGTCAAATTATTTTATTTCCAACAAATATATACCAGGATAATATTGTATATATATTATGAAACAAAATGATTAATATGTCTTAATTCTCCTCTCAACAATAGAAAAAATACTTTACATAACGAATAATTGTAATATCTGGTGATTTTTTAATCATATTTTACACTGTTTATGTATGATGAATTAAACTTAAACACTTAGATGTCTAGTTTTAAAATGCTTCACTAAATCTTTCTCTTTTCTAAACTTTCGAGAACATCGAGTACAGGTAATTCCTTTAGCTTTAGTTTTTTTAGCGGCCTTATTTCTTTGATGAAGCTTCGATTTCTTATGTATTAAACTAAGAGATCTTCGAGACTCACTAGAGGCAAACGAGACTTTACATAATTGACATTCATAAGTTTCCAAAGGAGGCAAACGATTTCTTGACGATGAACTTTGTAGTTCATAACCAGGAGCTTGGATCTCGTGAGCTTGTTTCTTGTGATTATTTACACATGAAATTGATCGAAAACGCTTTTTACATACATCACATTTGTGTGGTAGATGAAGTCTTTTATGCTTTTTCAGTCTTGGTTCGGTACTAAACATTTTCCAGCAGACAGAACATTGATAATTCTTCTCAACAATCTCAGCTGGATTTGGAATATAATTATCTGACGTTGTGTTGTTACCTTCATTAGAGTAAAAGGGGTTGATAATATATTCGACTCGATTACGAAAACATAACTGGTTATTATTCAAACCTTCTTCTTCAGTTGCAGGCTCAACATCAATTGGAACTTGTAGTCCTTCATCCATTGACAGTTCTTCTTCCCTTGGCACAATCATATCCCATCCACAAGTAGTTTCAGATGTAGGCTCATCAACAACATCAATTGGAATTGGACATTCTTCATCCATTGGTTCCTCCTTTGGCACAATCATATTCCATCCACAATTAGCAAAATTTACGTTAAAATTTTCAGCTTCATTTGTGCTAGCTCCTTCCTTTTTAACGAAAATAAGAACTTCAGCATTAACGACAAAATGTGAGAATGAATGTCTGCTCATTGTTGCAGCTAATGAAGAACGTCTACTTAGTTCTCTCATCCTATAAAAATGACAATAAAATAAACACATTTTAATCAAGAGATCGTTCATAATACTCTTTGACATTAATTTTATTCTAAATAGTTTCGAAAACTTACAAAGGTCTAGAAACGTCACGTGGATTGTTGTTGTGATGTATTTTCTGATGTCCCAGTAAAATTTCTATCTTAGAAAAAATTGTTCCACACTCTTTGCACTTGTATAAAGTATACATGTTTTTGAATGATAACTTTTAATTAACGAAATACAAAATTATAAAATTTTGGTTTGTTGTTTTCATAAAAATATGAAACGGCAGACGACAAGTTACACGTGCACGCACAGCTGTTTCAAGTTTCGCTCTTCAATGTGAAAGCTGAAAGTTGAGATTTTTTACTTTATGCTATTTTACACAAGTTTCGATGCCGTTTTCTTTTTCTTAGCCGTAAAACGTGAAATAACGCAAAATTTCTTCAACATTTTGTATGAAAATAAAAAATAAAAAAAAGTTGAAAAATTGCAAGGTCTGATTTGAGTATTTCGTATTTCATAATATAATCAAAAATTTAACTGAACCATTTTTTTGTTTTCTTTGAGTAAATGATAGTGATACTACTTGTTTGTAGATTTATAAACAGATTAATTTTACACTACCACATGCCAAGTGCACACAATAAAAATCCATGCTGAACAACTTTGACTTGCGGTCATCATCTGTCGTTTCTGTTTTCTGATGATCATTGACAACAACATAACATTGTAAATTGGTTCCTATCATCCTCTAACTCATTAATTTCTAGTTTGTCCACTCATTTTATTAGTAATTTGGATATATATGACTGACTGAGAGGCACAGAAACACAATATATAGTATATAGTTGAACATTACGCACATTAGCCACCCTTTGGCTACATTTTATCGCTAATCACAAACATAAAATATCTACACCAAGCAAGTCGTAAAAGTCTAGTTTAAGCATCATCATAATTTTACTGGCACATATAAAATAATATGTTTTTTGTTATACTACTTGTTATATAACAACAATGTGTACATTGCACATGACGGGATATAAAAGAAATTACATCATATTTAAATATCTTTTAATATGACTGACAAGTTGGTTAGGCAAATCTTGTGTATATGTAAATTGTTAGTGTAGCATAACAACAGAACTACACTAAAGAGATAGAGATAGTAAAAGTTTTGTTTGACATTTGCATGAAATGTTTACAAGTCTGAAAGTGATTTTTTGACAATGACGAGAAGGTCGCTCTTGTTTTGGATAATAGTCGTAGCTACAGAGTAGATTTTATGAAATATAAATGTATATATATGCATTTTAAAGTTTGTGAAAAATTTATTCGTCGACATATAAAAAGGATAGAGAGAGAGAGACAAAAGTTTGCATGAATGCTAAAGAATGAAATTGCATTCTACATAGCTTATCACATTCTCGGCCTAGATTATATTTTGAAAAGGAAATGACACAAAGTTTTCTCGGATGATCATCATGAGGAAAATAGATTTTTGAATTGGATGGACACACAATAAGTCAAAAGAGTCTAGAGATAATACTACTAGTTTACTCTCTAAAATATATGTATGTGGATGTTCTGTTCTGCTCTTCTCCCTTCATTCTCAAAACAAGAGAGTTGCATTTGACACTATTTCGATTTTTGTCCGATATCGCATTATTTCCTTTCGTTATGAGATTTGAGTGTAGTGGTTCGTGAAAAGCGTTTTCAGTCTCGTATATATCCCTTTTATTCCTATTTCAATTCTACCAAAGATACAAAAACAGACACATAGGAAAATGGAAATTCTTCCTAATATATAAAACTAGCATTTTATTATATGTGCATGCACTGTATATATTGTCAATGCAGTGGTCACTTTCTCTGAAATTTGATAGTTATATCATCCGTGTAACTGAATAGCATACTTCAACTCTCAAGTCATCATTCAAGAATAGAGCATCATTCACTTCACACTATCGTAAAAAAGTGATTGTCAAGAGAGAATAAATGACTTTTCTCTCTGCTATAGATATAAGAAGAGAGTTAGAGTACTATTAAATTCGATTTTATTTACTGGGCAGTAAACTACTACAAAAATAACTGACCTTTTCTTCAGTAGCAGTTGACTGCACTATGAATCTCTGGCGCTGCGTATTTCTTTGATTACTTCTATATACAATTTTAGGGTTGTATATTTTATCAGACAAAAATATCACATTATAATAATGCAAGAGAGGGTTATTACAGATTCTCTCGTTATTATGACTGATTTATGACAAAGTAGGGAGAGTGAGAAGAACTAAAATGCAAAGTGTGTTGTTATACACAGGAAATCTTTAGTTTCTTTACTATATTCAGCACATTTATGTATTTAGCAATGAATTTTGCAGCTATACAATGTTGAGTTGAGTCTCATATATACTGTCAGTTTTGACTTGTCCACAACTTTACCAACATTATAATTCCCTTTGGCACTATAGTCAGAAAAGTCAAGTTGTGGACGTAGAGATGAAAGATAATTGATGAAGATGTACTAGATATACACCAATGAAGAAACAGAGCACAACGAAAGATGATGTCTTAACTACATTTTATTTATCCTGGAGGTTAAGAGCAATAATAAGTAAAGTTGCAAACCTTGTCAGTTTCTGCAAGATTAGTATGAAAAGTGAGACAGGAGTGAAAAGCCATATGTACATTGTCGAAAGAAAAAGTCGCCGGAAGGTGTAGAGTGTAATGCCCATGAGATCAAGATGAAGAGAGAGAGAAAGAGAGAATAAGGATTTGTAAATGGTCATCTCTTCTTCTTCTGATTGTTTTATATAGTGTTCTTTTCCCCCTTACTGCATACAAGAAGAAGAGAGAGAGAGAGTCCATCGTAACTTTTCCAAACAATTTTCTTCTTCCGAGCTGGTGGTCTTTAGCTGCTTGGTCAAAAAAGAAGAAGGTATATAAACTTAGTTGACCACTGACACAACAATGCCTTTGGCTTGTGTGCATTATTGATTAGTGACCAGCATGTACATACAATTTTGTAGATCCAAAGAAATTTAAGCCACAAGCTAGAGAGTATAAGGTTATATAAGAATAAGAGTTTAGTTGTCTTTATATTTCTTCAACTCAATTCTCATTTCATTGGTCACCCCGCAATTGAATTATATGTATCGTGTGTGTGTTGAGACTTTTGCCGTTCATCACCCTAAAATATAATAAGTTGTTGGAGGATATGTTACAAAAAAGAAAGAAAAAAGACTTGTTCGTGCTGTCACAGCTGTGGCGTGGTTCTTACTTTTATGACATGTATTTATATGTAATATACTTTTAGTTTTGTAAGTCTCTTTTATTTATGATGTGTTGTTTTGTATAAGAAAGAAGTAGTATATAGACACAACAACACATGTAATATGATATCATGCTTTATTGCTACAAATTAGACAAAATCATAATGGATATATGATGTACGACATTTTGTAATAATTGTGTTATTTATGACCTCTCTGCGTGTTTAAGATTGGATTATAATTGAAGTTTTATAACTTTATACCACATCTTGAAAGCTAAAAGAGCCAAGTTCCTAATCTCTAATTTTAGGGTATATGAATATAGAAATGATTACTTCGGTTCCGGTTGAGCCAACGGCAATTTACACTTGTTTGTCAGGTGGGAAAAATATCACATTGCATACATTTTATAACGAGATATATAATATCCTGCTAATGTCTTTATATTTCAGAGTTTCTAAGTGAAGGAAATAGAACATAATAATTCAATTTCTGGTAGCAATTAACTCTTTTGTTTTCTGTGTAGTTTTAAAATGCAAAGACAAAACAAAAATTTGATTCTGTCTCAAATTGAGTTAATTTAGTCATAATGTGAAGTAAATACTCCACTTCAGATGGAACACAAATTAGTCATCATTGATAGAATCTCTCGGGATTAGACTAGAACCCTTGATCTCAAGTCTTACTTTGAGATACGTTGAGAACCAGACTGAGCTCTCCCGATTTTAATTTTAAAAACAACTTTCTCTCTTATATTTTACACGAAGAGTTTAGCTTCATTTTGTGTCACGAAATATCAAATGGCGTTGAGACATGACACAAATTTTTCACTACTATACAAAAATTTGATTCCATCTCAAAGAATCGGTTTTGTTTGATCATAATGTGAAGTAAATACTTCACTTCAGTGTGGAGACGGCGTTAGTCATCATTGATAGAATCTCTCGGGATTAGACTAGAACCCTTGACCTCAACTTTGAAATTGAGGTACGTTGAGAACTAGACTAGCTCTCCCGATTTTAATTGTAAAAAGAAGTTTCCTCCCTATATTTTATACAATTTGCACAAGAAAGAGTCTAGCTTCATTTTGGATCAAAAAATATCAAATGGCGTTGAGGCATGACACAATTTTTTCAACTATACAAAAAGTTGATTCTATCTCAGAGAGATGAAGTTTTTAATCATAATTTGAATTAAATTCACGTCAGATTGATGCGGTTGCCCATCATTGATAGAATCTCTCAGGATTAGTTTAGAACTCTTGACCTCAAGTTTCTAATTGAGATACGGTGAGAACTAGACTACTATCCCGATTTTAATCATAGAAAAAGTTTTCTACTATTTATTTCACAAAATTGCAAAAAAATCCTTACCATCACACATCACATGAAAAAATGAAACGACGTTAAACTATACGTCTTTCATACATATTATCAAAACATTATTTTCCTTGTGTTTTTTCTTTCAAACTTTTGAGGTTGATTGGAGAAATTAGAGAGAATGTTTTTGAGAGAAGTTAATTATTACTTCATGCTTTCCTGCTGTTGGCACTCTTAAATCGAGAAATAACCAAGTGTATACATAAGAGAGAGAGAGAGACTGTATAACCAGTCTCTCTCTCTCTCTTAAAGAAAACTATATCATATTTATGTACTTGAGATTAGAACATAAAGTAAGAAACAAGTAAAAACTACCCAATGTACCATGTATTTATGACTACTACAATACATACTACCTTGTTAACTTTTGTTTTGTCTTGCACTACTTTATGCTGGAAGGGATAAAGCGAATGAAACAGTTTTATACATATGTGGTAATATCTAAGCTATACAACTTTATATGTCTTTATTTCAAAGTATACGTTAATTAAGTTTAAATCAAAGTGAGATATCTATCACTTTTAACATTGTGATTGTTATAAAAGATATCTATCTATACCTGATTATATTATCACTTGGATTTATTTTTTGTATTCTGTTGTATACTTTTACTTTTTCTTTCTCGTCTGATAGATATTGATCACACAAAGTTTTATGACTGGGTCAACTTGATTTGTCCAATTTGGAGGGAGTTGATTCCATGAGATTTATATGTTTCTCTCTCTCTTGTTGTTGTCGTCAACATTTTATTTCTCACACACTCTATTTTTCTAGATATAAAATTCACAATTAAAACCTTTTTTCTTTCCACGTGCTCTTTAGTGATGCTACGTGAAAGCATTGTGCATGACATAATTTTTGATATAAAAATGTACTAATATATAAAACGAACCATATTACACTAGAGTGTAGTATGACAACACGTGTGTAAAGTTTTTTATAAGATGGAATTTCATTTTCATATATTTTTATAAAAGTTTTAAACTTGGACTATATAGCAAATACATTTGACTATATCACCTCTGACATTGGAATCGTCATAGCTTAAAACGAACCGTATGTGGTTTGAAGAATGTTATGTGCAAATTTAGAAGGTATTTTTGGTTTCATTATTGGACAGAGACTTGTGTACTACTACTATCTGAATAAGTAGAAAAGGACTATAATAATATCCATCGTGTCATTTGGAAAGGAATCTCTCTCTCTTTCGTCTCTCTCTCTCTCTCACTTGGATTATAAAGTGCTATTCACAAAGTCTTTTCACGTTCACCCTAGATCGTCGACTGAATTCATTGATATGCCAGCTTGTAATAAGCACCGTAAATCCTGTGATTCTTCTTGTAATTTGACCAAGAAGGAGTTGCTTGCCATGCCACTTTCTTGTTGTCATTCCATACCTTTAGCTCTTTTCCTTGTCATCTCTTGTGGCACATAGTACACAGCAAAAGACAAACTCTCCAATGGGAAGTATAGAAGAAACTTCTCTCTCTGTACTTCTTAGGTGTTGTCGCCTTGACTTGAGACACTTGCAGTAGTATATATATATATATAATATATTCTATATGGTGCTTTCCAAACTGTTGGAAATGCTGCTGGAAGTTTGAGAATATATATCTAGTGACTACTACTAGTAAGCAAAGAGAGAGACGAGATGATGCTACTTTTTACGTGATTGGTATTCCATACATGATGTCTTTGGATTCTTCGCTTCACTCTCGTGGATCTTGTTCTCCTTCTTCTTTTCGATATGTGTTCTCATATTATTCTTCTTCTGCGTGCGTCTTCAGTAGAGAAGAGACTTGGGACTCTCTTTTCGACTTTCTCTCAAGTCTCTTTTCTGATATTACATATCTTTCTGAGTAGGAGGTGCTCTTCTTCTTCTCTCTACAAAGATATAGTGATGGCCTTTAAAACCATTCATCTACCCTTGAGTTTCGCATCAGAGAGACAGAATCCATTTCGTCTTGGAATTTGAATGGTGGAAATTGGAAATGTTACAACAAATCAATAGACAGAGTAATTCGTCTTTTTACTCTCAATTGAAATTCTGAGGAGCATAATGTCGTCTATTACAATCAATATTTGTACATACAGCAATAGATTTTGTCATCCATTAAATAGTCAACTAATAAATATATGTACAAGTCTTAAAAGCAAATGTAGCTTTATGAAAAGACATTGGCAAGAGTTGGAAAAAAATCTCAGTTATTGTTGTCTTCTTCAATGCTATATATATATGTATATAGTAATAGCTTCTTTTTAGTAGAAAAAGGTATTAGTATTAGGAAGAGTTATAGTCTAGTTTTGAGTTCTAGTTGGTATTCTAGTGAATCATCGACACGTTCGTTTCTTTACGAGGTGCCGAAGAGTTGTGACTTTGCCACTCTCACGTCTCATCTTCTTTCAAACTCTATATAGAGAATACTGAACAGTAGCACATTCACCAGTGGATTTTCTTAGAGAATGGTGGATGGTTGAACATCTAAAGAAAATGCACAAGAGTATAGTCTTGTGGACATTGTATGATAATGCTAAAAGAGGACGACCACTGTCGTTTAGAGCGTTGGTTGATTTTCCTCAAAAGAAAACAGAAAGAGTTCTTTTTTCAAAGAGAAATAATAGTGTACACACAAAGATATATACATATAGTTACTAGTGGTGGCAGATGATGTAGGTAGACTACAAAAACGAGTGAACGTGGCTACTTCATCGTCATGTCCTCAAAGTATTCTCAAGAGTATATGTTGTTCAGAAAGCACGTAACAAATACAAAAAGAGTGAGCTTTTTGAACGACAAGTCTTCTCATAGCTCACAGAGAATTTAAGACAAAAAAGAAACATCACAAAAAATGCCAATACAAAGTCACGTTGATCTTGTTAAATACCTGTGGCTGAAATTAACTATAATTTTCAAATGTTTTAGACAAGAAGAGTTGACATAAGAAAAATTGTTGGTATACTATAGAGGAGTAGTGTGAGAGATTTTTTTTCTGATGATGAGTAGGATGATGATGATTCGCTATGTATCACAAGCAAAGCCAATATGAACAAAAAACTACAATAGTTTTTTATATCTACAACAAATAGTAGTAAAGTGCTTCATGTCGTTGACAGTTGTATGTAATGGACGTTATAAAAAATTGGAGGAAATGACATTTACATAAAATTGCGAAAATGGTACAAAGTACAAGAAGAAAAGATAGATAAGACTCGTGTGTGTTATAGATTGATGCATCGTTGAACATAGCAGAAAACCTGAAAGAATTTTTTCTTCTTTCGTTACAAGAATAATAAAAAATGAATTTCTGTATTGACAGGAGACATAGATATATGTTGAGAGATATATTGCAAATTGGAAAATTTTAGGTGGACTCAGTCAGTGCAATACTGTGTTCTACTATTATACTCTTTCAATTCAAACCAAACCAGTAGGAGATAAGTACTATAAGCACCTTAGCTTTAGTATTTTAAAATCTCATCTCATTTTAGCTTCAAGGTTTTAGTGCATATAGTTCTTCAAAAACTACCTATTCTCTCTCCTTTCTCAGTTATAGAGTTTAGAGTAGTAGTGAGTGTTATTGTAAAAAATAGACAATAGTTGTAGCATAAGTAGTAAAGAAGTAAAAAGAGAGAAACTCCAACTTCCAAAAGCTCTTTCCCATGCGCAAACAAATTTTTGCCAACAGTCACGGCCTGGCTTCCGGTATTCTGTGACCAATCGGAGATGTAGCTTTTTCGTTAAAGACTGAGAAGCGGGTTACTTACTGCTTTTACATTACCACCACCACCACTAGCACGTTACTACTACATTATTATTACGTGCATTAGAGAATTGGTGACGACGAGATGTTGTTGGTGTAGTAAAAAAAGAGTAACAGAAGAAGTCGGCATTTCTCAATCTCTTTCTCATTTTCCAAATTTCAATGTGTTGTTATTGCTGTGTGCTCTCACAGAATTGTCTCAAATATAATAGTGTCACACATTTGATTGTGTGAGTTGTGGAATAGTAAAGTGATTTAAGTTCTCATTCTGCCTCACGCTGGATTACTCAGGTATATAGCATCATCATAAACATAAATTGCAAATTAAATTACAACTAAAATCTATGCAAGAGAAAATCCATTGTAGAAGAGAAAGTTATTAGCTATATATAGAAAGAACGGAATGAGCAATTTTTCAAAGTAAATAGCCAATAAAAATTCGTGTGCTAACTTGAAGTAATTGATTTAAATTTCCAATTCTTGTCTCTATATATAACGCTTCAGAGCTCTTTTTGTCTCAAGTCCAGTAGCAATCATGTAATTACAATGCACTACTTCACTTCTACAATATACTTTCCATTACAAGACTCTTGCTCTCTTTTGACTATACAAAGGGAAAAAGAAGAAGAGTAGCAATTACAAAAGTCAAAGGCAATTTGAGTGTCCAATCTTCTTCTTATATACTTTGGTTTCCTTCAAAAAGACATTCCAATCTTACATTAAAACTATTTGACATGCAAGTGATGTTAAAGGCTATAAAGTGTATATAAAGTTATATATAATAAAGAAAGCTAAGCATTGTAGTTTCTCCAGCCCTCTAATGTTGAGAAGTTAGGTGAAGGTGATTAACTTGAGCAATGATGCGATTAAACTTTTGAGCAATTTTCCATCAGCTTGATTTCCTACAATATGTTACTCACGAACAACGAATGTCTCTTTCTAAGTAGTAATTTCAGTTGAAATAAATAAATGATGTCCAATGGATTTTCTCTTTGCTACTTTATCTAAGAATTTATATTTATACTCTTGTTGTAAGACAATATAAAAACTTTTTCGATATTAGCAATGCTTCCTTATGGATATGCCATGGACTATGGTAAGACTAGAATAAATAAAAACAAGCAATGGATTATGACTTATAAATACACACTATATAGCTGGATTGGTCGCTGCTGGCTCTTTCCATACAAGGCATAACCAATCACCTTCAGTTAATCCAGCATTTACACACTCTTGGTATGTTGTTTAAGTTTTAAATATATAATTGCAATTCAGCAATTATGTGAGAAGTAGTAATCGTAGTAATTAATCTATAAAAGAAATTATCATTTTATGCTGAGCAATCCTATACAATCAAAAAAGAGTAGCACGTGTGGTTTGGTTAAAGGAAAAAAACTAATTCAAATGATTTAATAGTTTAGTTATAGAGATTGAAGATTAGCTCTGTAGATAAAAAGTCATCATTCTATTTATTAGTTTTATACAATGCCTACGATGAGTTTTGGATTTTGTCGCTGTCACAAGCGCAATTAAATGTTAAATTAGCTGAGTGCAACTTCTTCTTCTGTATTCAAAAGCGTTATATATAAAGCTTGACACAAGTTAATGATGAAATGGTAGAAAAATAAGAGTCAAGGGAGTCGTAAGTCATAAAAAGAGCTCTATAGATTATGACTATGCTAAACAGCTTTGCTTCTTGTGATGTGATAAAATATGGTACAAGGGGATGAACAAGAGAGTAGCAAGAAGAAAGTTTCTTTGAGATACTACACAAGATTCCTCAGTGACATCAAAATTATATGGGGCAAAACAACTCTATGCTTAGATATATTCACTAATAATATACACTACTGAAGTTACTAACTAGTATAAAGTGTTCTTCTTCACCTACACTAAAATTAGATAGAATCTCATCTTCTCATGTCATCTTTTTTGGGGTGAAACTTTAGGGAGCTATAAATTAATATGTTTAAGTTTCCTTTCTTGCTTGCTTACACTCTTTCATTTAAAGTTGTTTCTCCCCTTTAAAATAAGACAACATGTTTCTTATATTACCAAAGATAGATATATAAAATCAAAAAAGGTCTTGGTTGCATTATTATTTATTTTTCATTTTGTTGTTTTTGTTTTGTTCCATCATCACTACACACTATATACTCATTAGCTACAAGCAAAATTATAAGACACACCTTAGTTTACCTGATTTCGTTTATCGATAAATATTAAACCAATTTATGATTTCATCCCTCAAGCTATACTACAGTAATATGATGATCTTGTTGACTATTTTTTTGTTGTCTAAATTCTAAATGATTTTTTTGCATTGTAGTATAGTGATATTGATACTTTTCTCTCTGTTGGGGCAATGAGTCTCATTATAAAATCAGTTCACGTTTTTGAGTCTATACTATACATATATATATATGAAATTGTCTTATGATCAATAAAGACAGACTTTGGCAATATTCTTTTTGTGCTTTATGGTTTCATTTTCTTTAAAGAAATATAATATTGTATATAATCTATTGCCTTTTCAATATTAGACCAGCCTTGTGAGTTTTTTCTTTTGCTAAAAAAGAATTAAATTATCTTTTGCACATTGCAGAGACATTATTTATGATACGATATGTGTAGCAAAAACGTTCATAGTAGAAGATAAGCCAAGTTGATTTAATTTTTGTTGCATTGATCGCTGACTAGAAGAGAAGAATATGGTAGTGTGTACAAGTAGTATAGTATAAGTAACACAGACAGACACAAAAAAGTGAGAAACTTATATAAGGGATAAGTTTCTGTTTTCTCTATAGCAAGACCCAAGAGAGTTTGTTATTATCCTTCCAATTTGTTCAATTGTGTACACTATTCATTCTCTTTTCTCTTTATATATATCAATTCATCAGCTATTGAGAGAGTAGCACTCAATGTTTCTCTTTTATTTCATGAAATTTTTGGAAATAAAACGTAATTTACCTTTGGGACATTTGCTCATAGAACTGCATATAGAATTGCTGCAATGCAGAATATTCTATATTTAGTCTTCTTGTTACGAAACACACAAACCTTTTCTCCAGTGTGTGTGTATGTGTGACCAAAGGAGGGGGTCTTGTCATTTCAAATCATTTGTGATGATGATGGTGATCATCATGAGGTGATTTGATACGATATGGGTGTTGTATGTTTATACTTGAACTACTCTTAAGTATTGGCAGACGACCACCCGCTCAATAAGAGAGAGAATATCGTGGACGTGTGTGTTATTAATGTAGATATTATGGAAATTAGGGTGGAACTCTGGAATCCTATTACACAAACTTGAAAGACGGGGTCAGTGTGGAATCTGACACTAGAGATATTCTATGTAGCCAACCTTTTAAAATTGATGATCACGCGCTTATGTCCAGATCACTTGGGAGTTAAAGTGTAAAGTAAAAAGAGAGAGAGAGAGAACCTTATAGTAATTCGGTATCAGAATAGGAAAGAAGAGATGAAAGCTTATCTCTTCTGTTTTCACATGCACCCAAGTCGCGTCGTCAATTCGTCATTTATTTATTACACTTAGAAAAATTCTTCTTTTTCTCACTATATATAGTTATGTATGCAATTGGATAAAATGGAAACTCGAGACTTTCTCTCTGACCAATCTTTCTATCTCTCTTTTGAAGTTGAATTCTTGAATTTTCATTCCATTGGGATTCACTATGAGTTGAGAAAAAGAAGTTTTAGTAATGCAGTAGAGTTGGAATTATGCAGGGATTACTAAACAACACTATACTTGAAGTTGAACTGACCCTTGGTTTGCAATAGCAAATAAAGTCATTGGAAATTCATTGGATCCAATCTAATGTAAATTAATGCAGGGACGACTCTCAACGAAATTGCTATATGTTGGTTCAAAGAGATCTTTTTCTAACATATCTTTTTCTCATGTTTAAATAAAAAAAGAGAGAGAGAGACTTTCTATTGCAATGTGTTTAAGGTGACACATTCGTTTTCTTTTTCTTAAATGTTATGTCTTTTGAGCTGAAATAGAAAAACATTACATTATAGTCGTAGCAAGTACTTTCACTTTGACCATGTTGTATAGTATTGAAAATAGAATCTCTTTTTCTCTAGAGGTATTTTATTTATGTGCAAAGAGCAATAGTAGTAGTAGTTGAGTGGACATTTCATTTTGCAGAGCTGTCTAATCATCGTCTACAGCATCCATACTTTTTCACTTTTATGGTCCCTCAGAGATTTTCTACATTGTTTTGTTCCTTTGAATGGTTTAGTTTCCCTTGAGACTTGTTGCCTTTCACTTAACACCCTGCTATACCTATAGTACTACAAAAATATCGTCGTCTCTCTTTCACTTTTCAACATATACAATACAATATAATAGTTCAACTTCGTCTTCCTATATGCATTATATTATACAACATAAGATCAACATCTCACTAACACTAACCTGATTTACGAGACACTAATAACTATGGACACGTCTTATGGACCATTCTCTCTCTCTCTCTCTGTCTTCTCTTTCGTTCCATTACCAATACTTACCATCAAAGCCCAAGACGGCTATCTTTATGACATTGCATTACTAAAGTGGACTATTATATTACTTCTTCGATCCATTCGCTCTCTCAGCTATAAAGAAGAATTTTATATATGTATCAATTGATAACATTTGAGAGAATAAACGATTTCAATTTTATTTACGCTTATATTTGCATACGCTCTTGCTTTTATTTATTGTGTACAATAATATTCATTTAACTAAATGTGTTATACATTTTCTTATTTACAGTATCCTTGAGCTACGTAAAGAGAAATCTCGAGATGCAGCAAGGTCGCGTCGTGGGAAAGAAAACTATGAATTTTATGAGCTAGCTAAATTGTTACCACTTCCAGCAGCCATTACATCACAATTGGACAAAGCGTCAATCATCAGACTAACAATTTCTTACCTTCGCCTAAGAGACTTTTCTTCGCATGGAGATCCACCATGGATTCGAGATAGTAGTAGTCCTACACCAAATAAAAAGAGTAAGTTCACATAAGAGTCTTTTCTCTTTAATCTTTATTGTCATCTTGCATATACATAAAAGTTCCAATAAGAGTTGAACAACACATTAGAAATCTAGATTCTTTATAAGGGGTGAGAGACAAGTTAAGCCATACTATATATGAAAGTCATCAGATTGGCAATCTGGAGGATTTGTGGGATCATATGATGCATATCTTCATATCTCTCTTCACCCTTTTTTCTCTCGAGAAGATTTTTCTTTTCCCTTTCTTCTTTTCTCTTAGCAATCTTTCACCTCTTGTGTTTTTCCAGATTGTGATTGTGTTAGTTACAGGAGGGTAAATAATATCTTAAATAAAGTGCGGCGTATGTGTAATATATAGCCATTTCCAATATATAAATATAGACAAACTCTGATTTCATAAATAAATTGAAGAAGAAGAATCAGAGGCACATACAGTAATAATGTCAATAAATGTGTATGTACCAAAAGGATTGTTTCTGGTGGTCGATCCTTAGCTGGTGATGATGAATATTGTCATAATGTAGACACAAAGTTGGTTTTCATATATAGAAAAGGGTGAAGGAAAAAAAGAAACCAAATACATAATGCACACTTGTTAGTGGTGGTAGCAGTGGCAAAGAATTGACATAAGGGTAGAAGATAACTAAGGAAGGAAAGTATGGAAGCTGTCATCATCATAAAATGCATGTCGTAACAGTATTACATAAAGTGTGTGACTATAGAGCAATTTGCCCTTTCAAAATCTAAAGAGAGATATTCTTTTTTATTTCTATCTCTGCTTCGTTTATTCCTATATACCAGTAGCTTTTGATTAAGCTTATACTTTTCTCCTTCTTCTGTGTATATAACTTTGATTTCATTTTTTCTCTCCTCTCTCTTGTTGAACTGACTACTTGTTTCATCTACTCAACCAAAATCAGTCGTTTCTTCTCCTTCTTCTTCTCTCTCTCATAATCAGCAGCACAGAAGAGACCACACTTCAATTCAATGAGCCCAAACTGTAAAGGCAAACAGTGCAAAATGTAAATCTAATTCAAACACTCCACTTACGAAATGCATCTGAAGCTCAAAATGTCTAATCCAATCTACCATCATTCCAAATACTAAATAGAATTATGGTTCTCTACATCTACAACTAACATTTTCTCTTTTAGACTCATTGTTACAGCAATATTATTATTGTAAAGCAAAAACTCCCTTTATAATTTGGCTGAATTGGCTCCTTTTCTGTCTCTCTATTCAAGTAGCAATGTATGTAAGTCCATCATCAGTAGAAATTTCTATTGGGTTCATCATCACTGATGATACGTCGCATTTTATTTCATTTCATTGAATTTACTTTTTCTCTCTCTCTCTTGTTGATTTTTTTCCTGTAGTTTTTTTTCAAGCTGCTATTTTATTTGACAAGTTAGTGGTGGTTCCTAAATTCTCACTCTTCAGTCAAGTTGAAGTTTCAAGTGTGTAGTACTAATGTTGTAGTACATATATATAGTGAAGCAATTCAGTAAATAAATACATGTTGATTGAGCTTCAAAGAAAATGTTGAGTATATATATATATATAGTTTTTTTGACTAGTCACTCAACTTGGTCCAGCAGAGTAAATTCTTCTTCACTATTTCCTCTCTAGGAGCAAAGGAAATGCCGCAAATACATACAATGGATTAGATTATCTCTGAAGCAGTAACAAGGATGGGCAAAGCAAAACCTTCTTTAGATCTTTTTGCTTATTCTGTAGTTTTTTCTCTCTTTTTTCCTACACGAAGAAGAAGACCAGTGAGTAAAGTAGTGTTGTGTTTTTAACTTTTGTACCATCACTAGTTTCCTTTTTCTATTTTCTTTTCTTCTCCTCTAACCTCTTTTCCTACAGACAGCACTTTCTCACTTTCTCCTCTTCTTCTTCTTCTTCACTGTGTTGATTGATATAGTTTCAGGTTGAGTGAGACAAGCCAGTCTATAATATTCCTTACTTTCACAAAAAGTTATAAAATTGAGTCGACCAGTAGACCACATAGTATATATACATATATATGTACTGAACTGACTATGAAGTTTTATTTCGACGTGACCAATGATCATCTTCATCATTTTTTTCGTCTCTTCTTCATACCATCTGTCAGACTTAAACTATAAGAGCTTTGAATCAATTCCCTAAAGTGTATAAAAGAGAGAAAAAGAAAAAAGAGCTATATATGCTTGTCATCTTCTTCTGCTCCTTCATCTTCAAGCATTTTTTATACAATATTGTTGGAATTTTTTTCTAAAAAAGGCGAGTGAGAGAGAGAGTAAATTCCTTCGTTGGCACTTTCTCTATGGTTTTCATCAAGTAGCTTCATTCGTAGTACAAGAGTAAGAAATTTACTACACTACAATAGTTTACCTTGTTTGTCTCTCTGTCTTATGTATGTCTCTTACATCATCTCTCTCTCTCTTTATAGTGAAAGCAAGATTTTCATAAAGCATTGTATAGTTTGAAGAAAATTTTTTCTTTCCAATTGTTAGACCTTTTTTTTGCTTGCTTACTCAACATCAGAGAAGAGAGTTTATATACGCCGTATGTTTTTTTTTCTCTTCTTTTTTTACTTAGGCTGACGTAGTAGTATGAATTGTATGTTTTATAAGTTATAACGCACTTGTCTTCAGTCGTCGGCTTCATCATACAGAGAGAGAGAGAGAGAGAAAAGTAGAGATCTAGAGAGAAAAGAGTATAAGAGAAGGGGAAAAACGTCAGAAAGTTAATCGGTATTCAGCTGAAATTCGGTAGCTAGCTGTTGTTAGCAGTCGGAGTAGAAACGGGTCGCAGATCGTGAGCTGAATGAATGAAGATTTTTCTCTCTTTTCTCTCTCTCTCTTGCTTTTTTGGTTCCAAGTTGCACTACTGGTTCAAGTTCTTTTTTGGTGTACTACTGCATTCTACACGTACTAAGGGAAATACACTCAAAATGATATTGAACATATTTTTTGATATTGGTTATACATAATACATTTTACTGTTAGTAGCGTTAGTTTCTAAAAGTTATTTTAAGTTGAGAAGATGAGACTTCATTTTGTGAGTAATTTGTGAATATTTAACACATTGCTTGTACTACCCGTATATAATAATAATAATACTTCATTTTCACATTTAACATGAAAGCAAAAAAGGATAATATTCACAAAAGTGTTTATGACCAGCATAAAACTGAAGCGTGGTGTTTTTTGATAGCTTCAAAGGGTAGTTTAAATACTTGCATTTATGTTTACAGTTATGATTATGATTAGATAATAAGATGCTCTAAAAATTTGTGTGAATGGGTACTAAGCAAAAATACCTCATACTTCATATGCAGAAGATGAAGTATCATTTAAAAACAGATAAACATTCTGTGGTAGCAATTTAAAATCGAATTACATTTGATATAACTTCTTGTTTTTATATATCTATGTAAAAGTGTTATCATCAGTCATTATCTCAAGTGAACCCAAAACACTTTTAAATAAGGTTATATTGTTTACAACTAAATTACTGGTTACAAATTTATTCACAAGTCGTCAATTATGAACCTAACTGTACATATTTCTATGCATACAACTTATATATATATATATATATATGAACGTAATTGCCACCTTGAGAGTTTACATAGACAATTAGGATGAAGAATACGTAGATACCCTCGTAAACTCTACTATGTATGTTATGTATTTTCTCTCATCACCCTTGTAAATCATCAGCCAACAAATCTAAAACAATGTAGACTCTTCTCATCATCAGAGGAGGTTGAATCATCTCATATCTAAATTTTGCATCTTTCAGTTATAATATAAAACTAGTCTTCTCTAGCCTGAAACTTTCGTCAGGTACATTCTATTTAGTTTTAGCTATAGGTGATGAATTCTATAATACATGACGACAATGAAGGACTATCTATAACAGTTAACTCAAATAATTGACGAGCTACTGAATATGATACTATTGACGTTGAAATTATACAGCAGGAAATTTTATTTCCATATGCCATAATGTAGTTTGTGATCAGATGATGCTAATCTTTTAATAATCAAATTAAGGTTACAAAGTCGTTTTTTAATTAGTTAACTACTATTTGATTACAAAAAATGATGACATTAATGTTAAGAAATAATGGGTCAAGTAATGTAGATTTAATTATGCACATAGGTCATCTAATACTATCATAACTTTTCTTTTCCTCTTGTTGAAAACAAATTGAGATAAGATAGTAGAAAATTTGATACAGATGTAAAGTAAGAAGGGGAAAAATAAGATTCTTTTACATTGATATAATAGTGAAAATGCACTACTTCAACTTCTCTTTCTTTTTCATGATGAGTGTTGTGGTTACTCTTGTATATAGTCAATGCTCAAAAAATTAGTAAAGACTTTTCTTATATATAAATGTTTTCCCCAACTCAGTTGACAACTTAATATCCGCTCCGTGTGAAAATAATGGTCGACGCGAGAGTCTTTGATATATTGGTGGACTCTAGAACATTTATAAAACAACTTGATGAACCTGATTACAAGATTTTCATTCAGACTAATTTATGGTCGCTCTGCTACTGTGTACTCTACTTTCTCATTTTCTTTTGAAGAATTTCTTACATGACATAACAAATGTATAGTGTGTCACAATTTTCTCACCCTTCATACGGAAAAAGCAAAATTCTTTCTGGGGTATTGTGAATTAGAAATCTTATGTGATTTTACTCTTTTCTTTACAGAACCCAGCACGTCGACCTTCTTCTGGCAATCCAACACTAGATCTCTTCGGTTAGTCTTTATACTTAACTTTATCTAATAGTTATGAATTGAAATATATAAAACTTTTTTTTACATTTATTTTACAGAGCAACATCAAGGCACTCACATTTTGCAGGTAATGATAATGCTCTACTATATAAATTCTCATTACTCCCAAATTTGTGCAGTTGAAAACCAGCAGTCAAATTACAATGCATATATGATATATCATTGTGATTTGATTAAAGAGTATACAGAATTTATTTCATAGACCCGATTACATAACACAATAATAATTCTGTTTCTCCAACTCTAATGTACAATTTACTACTGGGCATTACCATAAAACAAAATTTTTTAGCTACTAGTTTATACTTACTACTGCTACTCGTACGTTTTTCTTGTTACCTTGAAAAAAAATTCCTGATCTTTCAAACTCATGTCCAGTTGACTTGTTACAAGTTAAAAAAGCAAGAAAGGGTAAAAGTTGATTACACACATAGTGTAACATTGTAACAATAATTTGCCTCTGGACTTGAATCTTGAAATTTTTTTTACAATCATATAAGATCTCTTATAGTTTTCAACTCAACCTATGTAATTTCAAATATTCATCTCCTTGTTTCTCTAATATTCCTTTTTTCCTTCTTCCTTGCCCCACGTTGCAGGACTCCTGAATAACAACAACCCTTTATTGCTTATATATATGCTATTGAATTTGATCTGGTTTTCAACTGGCAACAAAATACTATGGTCCTTTAATAGAGAGTAATTCTCATTGAAATGATGATGTGCTTTAATTTTCTTGTCTCAACAACCACATTTTGAAATTACTTTTACTCTTTACAGTCTCTGGATGGATTTGCGTTTGCATTAGCAGCAGATGGTCGCTTCCTTTACATTTCTGAAACAGTTTCCATTTACCTCGGACTCTCACAGGTGAATTTTAAGCTTTTCTAAAATCATTATTACACTCATTATATAATCATATAGTAGCTACATTATAATAATGTAAGAATCTCCCTGCTGCAATTTCCACAAGATGGACAAGTTAATTAGTAACTTCACAAACTAGCTAGCTTATGGCTTACATTTAAGTGATCATCTCTTATTTCTTCTACCTTTTTAATACTTAGTTAAATTTTGCTTTTATATCTCTATGAAATGAGTCGTATATGAAAGAGATGAGATTATATAATAAGAGACGCAGCGGTTTTAGAAAGAACATCAAAAGTAAAAGATCAACCCTCTTCTATATATATATAGCTTTTATGAATGAGTGAGTCGACTAGAGTAGAGAGAAACTATTTAACCCTCTTTTAGCGTTTTGATATCTATGTCAGTTGCTTGCTCTCTTATAATATTTTTCTCCCCAATTTCTATCATAATATAAAGGAGCAGTGAAGTAAAGTGGTAGTTATGTTCACTCTATTAGTTTCCATGTTCTAATCTCACATAAGACTTTTACTTTTATATACACGCTCTCTTTCTCTCTCACTTCTAGTGATTCATAAAGTTGGCTAAACTGCCAGTTGACTCTCAATGAAAAAGATTTGCACCTACTTTCAGTCTTCATTTCATTTCTCTAAAAGTGCTACAAGGATTATTACATTGCTCTACTTAAAGAAAATCTCATTTTGTTGTTATCTCAAATGTTCTAAAGAAAACTTTTTCTTCTCTCTCTCTTTCTATGAAATGACTTTGATAGGTGGAAATGACCGGCAGTAGTGTTTTTGACTATATTCATCAGCAAGATCATGCTGAGCTTGCTGAACAACTTGGACTAGGTTTAGCTCATGGTAAGTTTTTTAAATGTTACATTCTCAATCTAACAAGTTTAAATATAATATTTTTTTTTGAAATTTTAATCAGGTCCAGGTGCGAATATTCCTTCACCAAATAGTGAAGATGGGTCATCTAATTCAGCTACTAATAATCCTGATGGTAAGGAGGAGAGATTCATTCTCATCTCTTTTTGACTTTTGATATAATATTGAAATTTTAATCAGGTCCAGGTGCTAATATTCCTTCACCAAATAGTGAAGATGGGTCATCTAATTCAGCTACTAATAATCCTGATGGTAAGGAGGAGAGATTCATTCTCATCTCTTTTTGACTTTTGATATAATAACTAGAGAGTTGTCTCTTACGTATGAGATGATTTCTCTTTGCTTCACGAATGACAATGAGATGACAGATATATATATACTTTCACTACATAGTTATACGTCGTCGCTTTGTTGGAAAACTCAAATTAGCTTTAGAATGAGACATGCATCTCTAATGAGGGTGATGATATACATTTGTATACTTACTAAAACACAAGAGTAAAAAGGGTGTATGAAAGAGTTAGTCGTGCCAACAAGCAAGTAAACAAGGGCAGAGAGAGAGAAAACACTATTGAGAGAAAAAGCTACCTTTCACTCTCTCTCTCAGAAACGTTTTGCTAAACGAAACTTGTACAACTTTAGCAATCGTTTCTACGTGTCTGTTTGTCATTTTCATGCATATGGGAAAGGTTAGGACTAGAAAAAAAACTTATCATTCTAGATTTGTAGTCTGTTGACCTACACAAAGTATAAAAAAGAGTCAAATTTTCTGTCATCATCCTTTTTTGCACTCTTCTTATATGTACACACACGTTCAAATATCACGTAGCTAAACCAAAAAAAAGTTTTAACTCCTATTTTTAGTTTTGATGAATTCCTTTTAGACGACATTTGATATTACTCACAATAAGGAAAAGTAGTAGCACTGTACGTTTCATCTTATGTAATTATGATGAATTTAAGTTATGTGTGTATTATGGATTGGATTGCAGTGTATTGTATCTAGTCGAGGAAGAAGAAAAAAGTAATGCTGCTGAGCTTTTGCAACTAAAGCTCTTAGATTGCGTCTTTTTCTTCTTTTCTCATAAAACCACGTAGAGAAAAGGAAGGGATCTCTGTACTAGGAGCAACACAGGAAGTGTCATTTTTCGTGATACGAATTATTTTCGAGACGGGCCATATCTCATGTTTTCATGTACGTGTGAACAATTCTAAGTATGAAAGTGGAGAAAGCTCTACTATATAGTAATATATAGTACTATGACCAAAGAGAAAGACAAGGTATACTATAGTGCTGTTCTTGTGATGTGCGAGGAAATTGGTGATCCGTGTTAGCGGACTATAGTATAGAATTGATGGTGAATCTTAGCTCTCTCTACTTCTTAGACCCACCGACGTGACTTTTACTCAAAAAAGTCTCTAAGGAAATCTCTCTCTGTACAAGCTACTAATATAACTTATATACATCACCAACCAACACTTGCTTTTATTCTAAGAGTACTTATATATATATAGGGTATCTATTTCATACTGTATATATATACTTATTCTTTCATCTCTCATCTGAGAGAAATCCTTGTATACCACGTTAGTGTATATTAAATGTGCATTTGATATTTCTTTCCAAAAGGTAAAAGTTTAAAATTTCTACAGCGTTCATGTTCTACTAAAAAAAAGTTAGGATAAAGTCTTTTACTATTTAGTAGACATCAAAAAACTGCTTTGAAAGGCAAATTACACACTTTCATATACTTCTTTTTGGTACTAGAAAAAAAACTTGGTCTTGCCATTTATAATATATTGACGCATAGAGATAGACTTTTTTGAAAGGTGATTGATTGATTGTACAAGTTTTGTTTCTTGATGTGAGATTTATAATATGAAATCTAAAGCGTGTTTGACTTGACGTACAGAGAAAAAGTTCTCTTCTTCTTCTCTCTGTGTTTCATATGAGCTGATATCGTACGAATATTAATGAGGAGACTATGGAAGTGTGTATATAAATCGATATTTTATAGATTCTTCTGTACTATGAAACTCTAATGTTCACACAACATTGTTGTTGTTCTGTTGGCACTACTATGAAAATCAATAGAGAGACAGAGAATATATACAATGTATGTAAATAGGGAAGAGACATTGAATTAATATATGTAATCCGACTGACAAATCTAATGTTGAAACTATACTGTATTAGCAATTCTACTATATTAGTAAGGGAAATGATGTCATTTTGTGATTGCAGTGTCGTCGTTGATGAGCGTTTCAAGTAATTCGTCATATAAAGGAATGGAGAGAGCATTTTGTATCCGGATGAAGTCAACTTTAACGAAAAGAGGATGTCACTTTAAATCATCGGGTTATAGGGTAAGTCTCTAACTCTTTTTTTCATGTTCATTTACTTACTATTTCATGTACATCAGTGTAACATTGTACAATACCACACACTCAGTCAATATGTAAAAGCCAGTAATGATGTCAACTTGTCTCTTTTGTACCCTTTGAGAGATAAAATTGAATTTAATTCTACATTCAAATCATACTATTTACACAAGTCCCAATAGAGTAGTAGCAAATGGTATTTACATACTCTGCAGAGGAGAACTTGTTGGAGCATTTCTCTATACTTTATTGGTATATGTATAGATATTCAAATTCTTCTTCTGATTGTACTTCTACTTATTATCTGTTACTTTAAACATAGTCTAGTCTACTTTTGATCAATGTACAGAATCTTTAAAGTTGAAATTAGTTCAAGTTTTCAAATATATTGCAATATTTTGTTGTACTTACACCAAACGGAGTTTAAGTCGTGTTATCTACTCCCAAGAGAGTGTTTAAACACAATTAAACTAAAGTTTAGGAGAAATCTAGGTAGTATAGTCTTCTGATGAAATAATATTCTATAGTCCTAACTTGTACGGTTTGCGTGTATATATACCGATAAGAAGCAAGCACAAGCAGGGAAGACACAATTTATGATAGTATCAGTTATTGTATATAAAATAGTATAGTACAGTTTGTACATTGAATGTGATTAAGAGGTTGTGCCCTATGGGAATTGAATTTATGACGACATTTCTCTAAAAGTAATTTGCATAGACCAACAACATTATATAATCACTTGCTGCTTCTAAACTCTAAAGTTTCACTTTGTCATCTTATATATAGTTAGTTAGTTAGCTAGGATAAAACATTACTCTTATAATCTAGTTATGTTTTATTTTGTGTACACTACAATTTGAAATTTATATCTGGGTAAATTCATTAAGGATATATTTATCTAAAAGATTTGTTGTAATTTGTTTTTCTCTCTTGTCACTTTGCAGGTGGTTCTAGTTTTATGTACATTAAGGCCACAGTATTCATTTTCTCACACAAGAAAATCTCCACCACCATTACTTGGAATGGTAGCTTTAGCCATAGCTCTACCACCGCCATCAGTACATGAGATTCGATTGGAAAGTGAGTGTATTCCTATCTCAATAATACTAGTATTGATCATTCTTGTAGTTGTTTTAAGTCTTCTTGATCAAAAATGGTAAGAAACTCGATCAAAAGAGCGGATCCTGACTCATTGTTGCTACTAAAATGGCACAATGTCTACATACAGTAGTTGAAAGTACTTGCACTACTTTCTATTTGTAACTTTAACTACTCTATACTTTATCTTTCAGTGGATATGTTTGTGACTCGACTCAGTTTTGATTTTCATGTTGTTCATTGTGAACCAAGGTGAGTTTTTATATATATAATGACCTCATTAGCTACTAGCAGCAACTCCGCTCTTCAAAATATACTCTACAATTAGATAAAGTGGTGGTCAAAAGTATTAATTTCCTCTTTCTAGTTCATAATTTAGAATAATTAAAGCACAAAAAAACCTCCAGGCAAAGAAGGCTCTTTTAAGTAGTCCTCTAGTTAAAAGTTGATACAACTCTTGTTGAGAAGCAGTGAGAAACATTTACTCGTATAATTACTTTCTGTATAATTATTTAAAAGTGTAGCAAAAGCAACAATGATGAGTAATTTGTATAGTTTTAATTTATACTTTCTTTCAGCACATTCCTTGAAAATTTTTTAGTCTTGTTACATTTTGATTTTGCACATATATATTAAAGTTTGTATATGTATAAAGTAGGAAATGCAATTTTTTAAAGTGGAGTGATGATATATAATTACATTTGCCTTCTTGTTTTGTTCAGCAGTCATCAACTTTTTTTTATCTAACAAATCTGTTGACTGAATAATAACAATGCTCACTCAAAAACCAGTTTCCTTATACTTTATAAAATTTTCATTTCATGAATTTGTAACACTGACTAAAATTCTCCAGCATCAATATATTTCACACACGATGTGTTGTTGTTAACATTTGCAATTATAATCTCTTTGTAGTAGTTACTTCTAATGCTAATTTCAATGATGCGGCAAAAAGACAAGAAGACACGAAAGAAAGAATGAAAGAAGAAAGTTTTAGCAGAAGCTTCATATATATCGTTAATTTTGAATTGAATGCTTAGAAACACGCAATCTTTTCTCACTTTTGGCTGTATTAATTTATAAAATATGTTATGTAATATCCATAATGTATTAACCTTGTATGTATATCTTTATACAAAATAGGGTGTCGGAATTGTTGGAATATACATCAGAAGAATTAATGGGGCGAAATTTGTATGCATTGTGCCATGCAGAAGACGTGAACAAACTAAGAAAATGCCATGTTGATTGTAAGTTGATGATGATCTTTCGATTATAATTCACTTTTATATATGTATTGTATGATGATATGTTTCTATATAACAAAAAAGATTACAAAGTTTTTTCTTTGGGTGTGAAGAAAAGCTAAGAGCAATTTGAAAGTGCAAACTTTTGTGCTAAGTAGCAATTATGTATATTAGCAATTCCTAAAAAAGTAATTCATCAATCAATATATATATATGTACATTCGATAGCAATATATAATTTTGATTCTCTCTCTAGCTTTCTACTTACACACACGAGACAATTTGAATGATTGATTTACTTTTAATTTGTAATTTGATGATCTTGTTCACTGATGATAATCTTCTCTTCTTTTACAGTGTTGAGCAAAGGTCAAGTCATGAGTCAGTATTATCGCTTTATGAATAAGAATGGAGGCTATACATGGTTACAAACTTGTGCTACTGTTGTATGCAACTCAAAGAATACTGATGAACAAAGTATTATTTGTGTCAACTATGTTATCAGGTAAAATAATTTAAAATTATTTAACTATATCTAAAATCAAATTCTAACCAAAATAATTTCTTCTTTTCTAGTGGAAAAGAGTATTCTCATGTAGTTATGGATAGCTGTCAATTAGGTGCGTATATCAATTATTAAATGTGTAAAGTACAATTGATACTTATTAATATAATTTATAGAAACAGAATGCCCGCCGCCTGTTAAAAGAGAAGTTTTAATTGACGATCGAGACAGAAAGTCACCCGATAGAGACTCTTCAGGTAAGAAAAGTGAGCAAAACAAACCTTATGAGTTACTTTTAATGTATCTTATATAAAATATCGAGCAATGACATTGAAAATGACTATTATGAGGCATTGTGTAGCACCTTAAATATTTCTATTTAGTTTGCACTACACAATAACTTTATGATGACGATGATGATGATGATGAGACTTGCTATATATAGTTGGTGTTGGAGAAAATGATGAAACGTGACTTGGGCTATGAACAAGTGACGATTTTGTGGTTAGTGTTAGTATACCATCATAGAATAGAAATAGCTATGTTACCTTTTCTACTACCTACCTCACATTGCTAGTTGTTTCTAAAGGAAGAACAACAAGAGGTGGACGTGACTTTTACACACGCACACACTCACCCCATATAAAGAAGTGTGACTGTTTTGGATTATCAATGTAGAACAATGACATTGACATTGGACAATACTATATATACTAGGTATAGTGGTAAAAAGATTATTATATATATATTGTTGTACTCTTGTTTAGATGGGAATGGACGAAGTCGTGATGGCTCTGGAGGCCCACATCATTTTGACTCCAAGTCACCTGCAGCGAGATCAGCAGGTTCAGATCGATCTCCTATTAGAGAAAGTTGTCCAGGTCGTGACAGAAGAGCTACAAGTAGTTTAGCCCATCAACGTGGACGATTATCTGAAGAGCCGGTAAGAAAGAAGAAAATTATTATTATTATTTTATGGACATAAGACTCTTCTTGATAAGCATTATTAGATTTAATACCAATTTTGGAAATTTTTTATGGGCATAATGTCATGCCACAAAGTTTATATACATATTTTTCTTTAGTCAAAGAGGAGAAAAAGAATAGTTTTAAAAGTAAAAGTATGAAAATAGTTTTTAACTATTTTCTTATGGAGAAATTGGCAGAAAGAGTTTCCGTGCAGAAGTAGAAAGTCGTGACTAAAATGAAAAATTTCATTAAATACGTGACACGGACAGACAACGAAGGGTATCGCGTTTGTGTTGAGAGAGAGAGAGAGAGAGAGAGTTAGTGGAGAAAAAAAGTACAATGGCTGCTAAAAAAGAACGTGCACATCATACAAGTTACCGTAAAAAGTTGCAAAGGCACACCTCTCTTTTCTCCTCAACAAACGCATTTTTATTATATATGTTTCTTTACTTACTACACTTTTTCTCTTTGTATTTGTTGTCTCAGGTGCAGTCTCATCTCTCAGAGTCACAGCCATTGACCCCAATATCTACAACTTCAAATGAGCATCCGGAATCTGTTCGGTCACTTGACTCTGAGCCAAGTCTCAATGTCATTCCACCTCCAATTTCAACTCCAGTAGCAAAAGGCCAAAGAAAAAGGAAAAATAATACTAAAGCTAGAGGAGGTGGAGTTGTTGCTGATGGAATGGATGTTAGTTCAACTACTGCCACAACAGCTAATACCAATAATAATAATAGTAATCATACATCTCCATGTGCCAAAAGACAAATTATTGTACAAAATGATGTGATGGATGGCACTACTAATCTAACTATTAATCATAATGGTACAACACCAATTGGACATCATCATGAAAATGGATCAAGTCCTCATAGTTTAGAAGATAGTTCTGGAGACTCTGCTCGATGGAGAAAAGCTAATAATAATCATTGGGATTCAACTGTAAGTAAATATATACAAATTATTAACGCTTCAAGTTCTATAATAATAAAATGACTTTCTTTTTGAATTTTCAAAAAGGGTGGAAGTTCCTCTGTAAAAGATCTGGAACAAGTTATGTCAAAACATCTTCCAGGAAGAGATGAACATGTTCCTTCTATAGTGTCATCAGGTATAGATTTTAGTGCAGATTCTTTATTACGACAGCAGCCAGGCTCTAGAACTGGATCTGCTATTCAATGGGTTGGAACTGGAACACAATCTGGCTTACCTGTCTCTGCTTTATTACGACAACTTTGTGCATCAAGAGAAAGTGTAATTCGAGCAAATGTACAGGTACTAAAAAGAAGCAAAGACTTCTTATTATGATATAAGAGTCTTATCACTTGCAATAGTATAAAATTTCATATTATTTTTTCATCTTTTCAAAATAGGCTGCTGCTGCTTTAGCTGCACGTGGAAGTTCCTATTATTCAGACATGGGTTCAGTACAAAGTGCCCTACCAACTCCACCATCTGAAAATTATGTTGGAGAATCTCAATTTATGCTAAGTTCTCATCAAAAGTCAACATCTTCCGAATTTCCTTTAGTCCCATATCCTTCAGCAGTTTCTTCATATGAATATCAACCAGCAATGACACCTCCAGCATCTGTCTCACCAAGAGATAAACCACCATATACAACAGATAGTAATAATCCAAATAATGGTTATGACACATCAACAACAACGACCAATAATACTTCTTCTTTCCGACCACCTCAATCTTATTTAGAATCTCCAGCTCCTCATCAACCTCTACCATTGAAACCTCAAGTTTATGGATATCATCCACATTTAGAATCTCAGTATGGTAATCCATTGACTGATCATTCACAATCACAATTTTACCCACCTCCTCATACAGGTTTTCATTTATATCATCCTGGTAAAAGTTCACCTTATGGTGATGCTTTGAAAAATGCCAATTGGTACTCTACAACGTCCTAAGAAAAACGTATAACTAAAATTATGTAGTGTAGTATTATAAAAAATGTTGTGTATTATTATTATTAAAGTAGGTAAATATAATCAAATTTTAAGCAAGCAAAAACTACCACCATATTTAAGAAAAGCACATTTACGGTTTTGTTACTAGTATATAACTATTAAATCGCCATTTTACCATATTTAAAACAAAATAAACTATATGCGAGTCAATGTATTAATTGTGTGAGATATATTTCTGCATGATATGGTTGTGTGAATATTGTGTACATATATATATACTTATTGCTAAAAATTCAAAAAAAGAGCTATGTAATTAAGTAGATAGATGAGAACAGTTTTCAGTACAAAAGAGCAAAGAAATTAATTTGGTGAAAGTTTGAAAGCAGGCAATGAGTTTTGTTTTATGATGATGAGGTTTAGTAAGTATATAAAAACAGAATGTTTAAAAGTACCTTAAATATATTAAGATGAACTAAATTACCCACCAATATTATCCATATACACACATATTCAAAGAAACTACAAACTTTTTGTGCAATCAATAATAATATACATATTCCAATAATATATAATAACTCTCATCATCATTACATAATCATTATCATTAAAAAATAGTACATTCCACATATTATATCTGACATTATCATATCATCATAATATCGCTACCACGTTCCAAGTATAATATGTACCTACCTATATGATATAATTTTTTGTGTGTAGTAAAAGTAAAATGCAATTTCTCATGTTATATTTAAATAATTTATGCGACATTTAAGCTTCCAACTATATTTAAGACATAGAGAGAGAGAAATAATAGCATTCCAAAAAACAGAAAAAGAATCTCAATTTATAATAGTATGTATAGTAGTAGTATGTCCTGTAATAAGGTTTTATTTAATATATGTAAATAATAATTTATCACCATAAAATGATCCAAACTTATTGTATGATGATAATTTGTATGTAGATTATTGTATAAACCTTGCTGCATAGTGTGCTAATTAAAAATTAAATTTTTTGTAGACTCGCTATATACTCACGCGCAATATAAAATGTGTGATGTGATTGACATCAAGCTTTATTTATTTCTGTAGTAGTATTTTTATTTAATTAATGAATATATATATAAAGAAAAAAATAAATTACCATTTTTTTGTAGTAAAATTATGTATATATAATTAATTAGTTATATGTTATAAGCATCTCTCCCGGTGCGGTGTGTGAGAGTATATAATGTACTATGTCGTCAGTGTAATATGTATACGAAACATAAAAAAATGATTGTTGAAATTTCATATCATAATGATATTTGTTGTTGTGATGTTGTTAATTATAATATCTTAATACTATATAATAGAAGTAAGTACATACTCTCTCAGTATCAAAAAAAGTCTAACATAAAAAAATGATTGTTTTTCATATCATAATGATATTTGTTGTTGTGATGTTGTTAATTATAATATCTTAATACTATATAATAGAAGTAAGTACATACTCTCTCAGTATCAAAAAAAGTCTTTTAAAATTTATAGAAAATTATTACCAAGAATCTTCCTCTGAGTAAAACCAAAGATAAAGACAAAAAAGTATCATACATCACTACCTCTTCACATTGAATATTTCTAATTATTACCACCACTAAATATAGTATAGTATATTATAGTAAATAATAACTTTAACTTGTACTCTCATTCTTATCAATATGTGTAAAATCTATTGGATATAATATGTTATAATTGACTTTTTTCAAAAAGAGGCTACATATTATGTACTAAGCCAAACTTATAAATGTATTGACTTATACTGGATGTAAGATTTAGAAATGTAAGAAGGATAAATGAAACCAGTTATTAACAAGTGATCCATTATAATAATAATAAAATAGTAAAGTGCTATGTTATACGCAAATAATAAGTGTTGTCTTATATTTCTTTTCATATAAGTCATGAATATTCAAAATGTTTCTATGGACTATATAACATGTAACTTTGTGTTTCAAGTTGTGGACCCTTGAAAAAAGTATATACGT
>VCNE01002933.1:0-12498 GCA_009869805.1 Oncopodura yosiiana
ATTCTTTTTGTAGGCTCATTTTTGTGAGTCAAGATCTTTCCTCTCTGTTGGTGGGTACTTTATAATCATAATCTTTTGAATGTATGAGGTAGAAAGAGAGTAATTACTGTTCACATGTTTAATGTAGTAGGACACATACATCGATTTACAAAAGAAGGATTAGCTCACTCCTTGTTGTTTCTTTATGATATATGATAGCATAGAGTACAAATGCACACATTTGTTCTATTGTGCACAGGTGTAAATGTGTGAGATATGGAAGATACAAATACATAATATGAAAGAGAGAGAGATACAAAACCAAATAACAACAAAAAGAGAATATAAAAGCAG
The DNA here is from genome assembly GCA_009869805.1 of Oncopodura yosiiana. Classification (NCBI taxonomy): domain Eukaryota; kingdom Metazoa; phylum Arthropoda; class Collembola; order Entomobryomorpha; family Oncopoduridae; genus Oncopodura; species Oncopodura yosiiana. The sequence goes on from VCNE01002933.1 coordinate 334, forward strand.
GTCTATTGTCCTGGTACACTGCACTCATCAAATCAAAACCTTCTCTATGACCAACTAACCCTAAAAAAGTAGCAATAGTAAAAAATATGACAGCTAGCTCAAATTTATAGGGAGAACTACTTTTCTTCATTTCTATGAGAAGAACAAGTGAATGACCATTTTTCAAAAAAAAAAAATTCGTTGCGGTTTCGCTTTACTTGACTTACATAAATCTCGTTACATATCTTCTGATAGAGTTGGATAGCAATGAATTAAAATACAAGACTTTTGGTTGTGAGATTAACAATATTGTGTAGTTCCCTTTTCTAATTACTATTGAATTAAAAAATAAAATTCGCAGTATTATAGCTTTTATTAACAAATCCTGTTCAATTATGCAATCATAATTATGTTGAGATTGAATTCCGATGGTAGAAAATGAATTTATAGTGGAGTACTAATATGACATTATATTTCTATTTGAAGATTAGTGGTTCCAAATGAAAGTAAAAGTATTCAGTCGTTAAGAGTTTAGAAACAAAATATATAGCTGTAAATACACTTTCAGTGGAACGTGTGTTCCATTTGTCCTTACAAATTAAAATATAAAAGTAAAAGTATGAAAATATTTCGAGACAAATTCTTCTTCTTCTTACCTTTATGTATAGCCTGCTTCCAAGTCTCCACCCGCATTCCACATTTTTGAACAGTTTAACAACCTTGATTTTCTAAATGTTTCATATTTTTCTTTGAAACAGGAGTGGAGATAATTTACTATCGTGGCCTTCCTTCGATTACTATCCCTTTGCCATCACGGTAAGTTTTTGAGTAAAGTAGTGCTTGAGAGTCTCAAGTGACAGTTTACAACTTTAGTGCTTAGTAAAAATAACAGTGTTAAGCCAACACTTGTTTTTGTACAAGTAGTTTGTAAAAGTAGTATTTATATTGATGAGTTACTTTAAATTTTGTCTATTCAAATATGCCTTTTATAACTTGTAGGAGGGAGAGATGTCGTTTTATAGTCAAGCCTTTGACAAATACAGTTGGAGATTTGTTGAGTATGATACAAAGTGAAGACAAAGGAGTTGACCGCGTCGCTGTAATGACAAGAGGTAAGTTTTTGACTTTGTCTCTTTGTTCACAAAGTTCATTGAACTCTCCAGAAGAAGAGAAAAATAATAACGGTACTTTTTTTAATGTTTGTTTTGTAGACGGAATTAAAATAGCGTCTGCCAATACGATCGAGCTACTTTTGGAACAAGATTTTAATCTAATTGTCAATGATAATGTATATCCAGTGATTACTCCACCACATGAGAAACCATCTTCGGTAAGTTAATTTAATTAATACAGTATGATTTTTTATTTATTTAATTAACTTTGATGGTTATTTATGAACATATGTAGGAAGATTTAGAGCGACTCTCTTCAGTAAGAAATCTTGTGGGTCAATTGTATGCTGCATTGAATGTAGACGAACATCAATTAAGACATGAACGTGAATTGCTCACTGAACTTGAAAAATTACAACTTGAGTTGGCACCAATGGAGGAAAAAAGAGATTCCATTTCAGTCATAGCAAATAAAAGAACCAATACTCTAACTTGGCTTGGTCTTGGATTTATGTCACTTCAATTTGGAATTTTGGCACGATTAACTTGGTGGGAGTACAGGTAAGTTTCACACAATCCAATTTTGTTGAAAAAAAGAGCTCTAATAGTTTTTAGGAACATTTGCTAATATGTGATAATGTAATCTCTAGTTGGGACATTATGGAACCTGTTACCTATTTTGTTACTTATGGAACTGCGATGCTTGGCTATGCCTACTTTGTCATTACGAAACAAGTGAGTACAAATATACTCTAAAAATTCTACCAGACATTTTCTAATTCTTTATCGTCTCATTATTATTAGGAGTATCTTTTGCCTGAAGTGAAGGATCGTCAATTCTTAATAGCATTTCATGAAAATGCCAAGAAAGTTGGACTTGACGTTGACAAGTATAATCAACTAAGAGATGCAGCTGATAAAATTGAGACAGATTTACGTCGCTTACGAGATCCATTAGCACTTCATCTTCCGTTAAAAACTAGACTACCAACTCAAAAGGAATTGGATAAAATAGCTCATGACACTGCCTACAACAGCATAATGTCCAAAGCTACACAAACGATTCAAAAAATATTTAAAAAACAACAGAAGCAACAAAGTGACACCACTACTAGTTAAAAATATAATTAGTTTAGTTTTTTAGACTAAATACATATACCAAAACTTGACTAAAAATATACAGTTATTATAGTTAGTTAGATTTAGTACATAAATAGTTTGCATAATAATATATAGTGTTACTTTCGAGAGTTTCTATTATATATCATATATTATACAGTATAATTTAGTTTTGTATTTTTCAACAAGGAACCAGGAGTCAATTACTATACTTCTTACTATACTCTCTCTCTGTGTGTAGTTTATAAAAAAATGTAATTAATTGTGACAAGGTATATAATATAGGTTTAGTATTTTCAAAAAAAGGTGGTCTGCCAATGTATATGTATGTATGTAGTTCTATAGTTAAATAATTATTATTATCATATATTTAATGAATGCTCGTTACGCAATTCTAGGGAAAGAGCAAAAGACATTAATACATACATATATGTCATTATAGTGACGTTGTTGTTGTTGTCAAAAGAGATAAAAGATTAGACAGAGCTCTACAACAGTAGAAATCTATATAGATGATGAACAGTATCAGAAGAAGAATGACAAATGAGACGTAAAATCTACTACTAGAGACAAGATTTTTGTTTTTGACAGATAGCTTTTCTACTATTTAATAATGATAATGTTCTATTATAATATCTCTATATTGTGTTTCAAAACAAGTACCAATTAGGACGAAATACTTATTCAAATCTTATTCAAATTCAAATGATGAGCTGTTGACATTGACATTGATACTTACTAAACATGTATAGTTTAGTTGTTGATGTACTAACTATAATGCGTACCTAAATGCATTTATTTGAATATCGACTACTACTATTAAAAGCCGTCATTATTACTAAAAGATTATACACATAATACGTTTACTATATACAGTGGTGCTCAGGAAATTTTAGAACTTTGTTCAAGAATCATTCAGAAATATATACAAAAAGAATTCACTACATAACAGCACACACATTTTCTTCCAGTATATAATGCATAATTATTAAATATTATATAGAGGATAGATAGCGAAAAATTAATAATATAATTGAAGAAAACTGAAACATTTGGGTTGTGATATCAAAATATATATGTAATATGTAGGTTATTTATTATATTCTATAAGTTGTAAAGCAAAAAGTATTTAGTTTTTTCCTACATTATTGTAATTTGACAGAAAAAAGAAGAAGAGAGCAACATGTAATAACTTGACTTAATGTAAAAAAGACAAAACATAATTGTACATAACCTTAATAATATATTACACTTCATCACTCTTCTCCAGTAAAAAATATATACCAATGACTTAAGAATACTAAAACTAATAATAATATAATAGATAAAATATAACCATCACAGTGTTTGTATTATAGATTTTTCAAATTTAAGTTGTAAATATATAGTAGAAAAAATATACATTGATAAATGGGACTTTACGAGCTTTTACGTCCACAAAATTATTAACTTGTAAACAGTTTACACAGCAAAAATATATTGAGTTTATAATATATAATTTCCTTTTGTACAGGTCAGTGTGAGAAAACATACATCACAAACGTACCTTAATTGAACAGAACATTGATATAAACAATTTACCTTATCTTCTACTTAATGATGCTATAATCTTTAGCCTTTCAACTCTCTTATTATGAAACTAGTCCTTATAAATATATTAATATAATCTTCTCTCTCTCTGTAAATAATTAATAACCCTCACACAAAATTACATAACCAGAGTTCTAGAGATATTACGTAATCTAAAATCACATCACACAGAAATAATATGAAAATCCTCTCTCACAGATAGTCGTAGAGTGTAGATTGTAGAAAGTACAAAAATGTAGTAGAAATCCTGAAAAAGTATTTACTAATAGCATTTTTATTATTTACAGTATTTCATTTAATATTTATTTGCATTCCATGTTAATGCTAGAAAAACAAAAAGCTAAACCAAATGCCAATAATGCAAATTCACATATTATACTACACACACCAAAGCAATTGTAGAAAACTAGTCCTGACTACTTCAACAAGAACAAATATATGAACAATTCATTATCAGTCATCATATAATACCAATATGTGATTCAACATGATATTACATCAAAAAAATACCAATAATTTTCATTGAACAAGTGTCTATTAGAGTTTTAGAGGCTACTTATTATATAATAGTATAGTTTACATTAGCTTAGAATTTAGTAAGTAAAATTGAGAACAGAGGAAAAGTTATATATAGAAATGAAGGTGAACGATAATGATTAATTAATATTTAATATTATTTAAATATTTGCAACAATTGCATATTGCAGTATGTAAAATAATAACATTAATTTAGTAATTCTACGTCGTTTATTTTATTACTGTTACAGCATGTCGTTTCGTTGAGTATGAAATTAAAGATATTGATATAATTTCTTCGTGGTGCGCTAATATTTTCTACAATTATGTAATTACGTTGTTGTGATTTCTTTAAATGCTTAAAAAGTATAATTGTGATACGGCCTTTGGTTCATTATTTTTCAAGAATGGCAAACAACGACGGCGACAATGAAAAGTTTTCTTAAAAAAAATATCGCCAACAACTCCAAATTGAAATATAAACTGATATAAAACTATACTATAATAATAAAAAATAATATGTCAATTTACATTGTTGTAAGTCTCTAGAATTAAGTAAATACATTAATACTAAAAAAACTTGTGTTGAAAATACTACAATACTAAAAGATTACTTGAAATAAACGAACTATTACATGATCGTAGAGCGATCAAGAAAAAAATTCTTTTCTCATTGACACATTTTCTGAAATAATTTTGTTAGCTTTATTATATTTTTACATGAAATTGAGCTATCATTTCCAATTTTGTCATCAAGGTCACTTTTCAACACAGCAGTTAATGAACGAACAACCATGAACTCATAATAAAAATTTCTTTGTCATTTATTTTTTTAAATACTCATCTCCGGTTTGCAGTGTCATAAGAAGAAAAGTCTAATCAACAAACGCTTTCCGCTGTATAATTCATATAAGACGAATATTTAAGCCAGAACAATTAAAATTGTGCAAAGAAGCATTAAAGTAGCAAGGTGAAGTAAGTTGAAAGAATGATAATAATGGATGATGATGAGATGATGATGACTATTTATAATACTAGCTCAAGTGGCACGCCCTATATACAAACTGTATATTTTAACTAGCTATTAATAATATGTCCTTTTGTTGAAAATTACTCTAGGTCAAGAAAATCAATTGTTTTGCTATGCAGTTATTTCATAATATTAATATTTTTAATTTTTCCAACTAAGTATACCAATTTATACGCACTTGCAATTTCATTTTTGTTGTGACGTGACTTTGTTATCGTAAGGAGATGACACAGGTGACTCTTTTTCAAAAAGCAACCAAGCATAAATAATACATTTGCATGTTTGTGTAAAATGTCACGGCAAGAGAAGAGAGACACACAAGGCAAGGTTAAAAGATTTTTAAGACTACCATTATTATTATTATCTTTTTGAACGACAGAGAGACATTTCTTAAACATGTTATTATATTACTCATAAAAATTGCACAAGTATTATGATGCTACACCTTTTGTTTCATTTCACTCATGTCACTTTTGTAGCAAACATCCCAATCCAATAATAAGAAACCATCAAAATTATTATTTAAAGTTGCATGTACAATTCCAAACTAAGTTTAGTTCAAGTCAAGACATTGAGTAAGAAAGTCGGCAAAAAACAAAGGGATTAAGTCATACTTCAACAAAAACTTGTCAACAATCAATTAATTCAAAATGGTAAGTTTAGTTAAGAAATCTAAATCATCATTTTTACATTCTATTGAATCTTTTACAGGGAGTGCTAAGAAATTTAGCACTATTTCTCTTCCTACTACAATCAATTTCTGCCAAAGATGTTCAAACTTTATCATCATCATCAACCACCACCAAAAATGCTCCAACTATTAAATCTTTTACAGGGAGTGCTAAGAAATTTAGCACTATTTCTCTTCCTACTACAATCAATTTCTGCCAAAGATGTTCAAACTTTATCATCATCATCAACCACCACCACCAAAAATGCTCCATCAACTTTGGAAGTAAAAGAAATTAAACCACCAACAAGAAGTGCTGTAGCTACGAGTAGCTTCACAGATAATTTTAGTCCAAGTGCTGAAGAGACATTTAAAACATCATCACAAACTTTGTACTACCCGTCTTCATCTTATAGCAACAATCAATATCCTTATGGACAACAACAAGGTTATGGATCTTATTACAATTACAATCAACAACAACAACCATATAATATGCAACAACCGTACAATTCTTATGGAACCAGTGGTTATGGAAGTATGTATGGAAGTAATTATGGAAGCAATCAATTTTATCCAAGCCAAGGATATTATGGAAGTAGTGGTTACTCTTCTGCTGGTGGTGGCTACAATCCTTACGGTTTTAGTCAACCATACTATCAAAATTCTCAATACCCTCAATATCAAAGTACAGGAGGAGGTTATTATAGCGGTGGACAAAGTTATCCAGGAAGTTACAACAATTATAACAATTATGGTGGCTCAAATTATGACTACTACAACAATAGACAAAGATATAATCCTTATAGATCAAATTATGGTGGTGGAGTTGGAACGGCAACGTATCTAGGTGGAGGTGCAGGTGGATATAATAGTGGCCGCTATACAGATCCTTACTACACGTATTATAACAATTACAATTATTATAATCGGCCATACTATGCTAATGACTATCGTGATGATTATTATCGTGGCAATTATTATGACAGAAATTATAATTATTATAGATATCCAACTTATATTCAAGACTACAATCGAATTTCAAGAGGTAGCAGTGGATCCAATAATCGCTATTTGAATTCTGACCCATCATCTTCCTCTGTACGCTATCATAAATTTGAGAGTCCAAATGCTCGTGATCGTGAATATACGTAAAAAATAAAAATCATATAGTACATGGCATAATTTAAATGAGAAACAGAACAAGCATTTTTTGTAATATTATATGTTTTTAGTTGTTTTCAATTTATAATAATTTGCACTATTTCAAATTGTAAAAAATGTTATTATAGAGTACAAATAGAACGATAGATACTTAATACAGGATTTATGCTATTGTAAATGTTATAATTTCATGTTGAAAAAAACCTCAATTACAATTAAAAGTATTCTACTACTGTTTTTCATGGACATCAATTGCATGTTTAAAGAGTAGTAATATTTTTTTGCACTTTTCATTTTATTCATATTATCTTTAGTTACAATCAGTCGTAGGTAAAATCGCAAACACGCAAACCGTCTATACATATATACACTAATGACAATTATACATTGCATTGCCGGAAGTTGACAAGGTATTCAAGTTTATGGTGACAAAAAATACATGAAATATTGCTGAATAATGTGACGCGTGTGATGTGATGGAACTGTGTCCATTTAATGTTCATTTCGAGTCTCATTAAATAGATTGAAATTGAATACATATTTACTAACTAGAATGGAGAATATATGCAATATCATTATGTCATATTCTCTCATTCCTCACACTTTTCATCTCGATACTGGAGGAAGATATAATAATAATATCCAGGATAACTAGACTTAAATTATTCAGTGCATTTCCTACTTTTGCTCTAGTGACACGTTTGCTAAAAGCTTTCAAAATGTATCTTTTAGTTATAGCATATCTCATTTTCTCCGCAATTTCACAAACTTTGGCTGCAGGTAAATAAATAATAAGTGTTTTTTATATTTTCTCCAGACTAAATGGTTAGATCTAATTTTTTAGGAGATATGTGCGGTGTAGCACAAGCAGATCCAAGTAAAACATGCATCTCGGTTCGTCTTCCGTGGCAGCCAGATCCAATTTACTTTTGTAAAGGTATTAGAAAAAAACGTCTTGTAATTATTCTTGTTATGTGAAACATTTCTTAAAATGCGGTGCGTGTAATTAATAGTAAAAACTGCGTAATGTGATTATGATATGACAAAATGACAATGAAGATTACATGTTTATTACATATTTATCAGATTTGATATACTTACTTCCTGAAACTCACAACAATCAGTGGCCTTGAGCGTTGAGCCCTTTTGTCACGTCATAATAAAACCAAACTTACCATAACTTACCAACTTTTTCTGAAAAAGTTGAAGCCCGAATTCTGCTAGTATAAAATTAGCGTCGTTAAACTTGTATAAGATAGGCTGATTGAAATTTCATAAATTCTTTCAAAATTTCAAGATTAAGATTTATACTCTAAATTAAATAACTCTGTGACTTAGGAGTCATATTTCTGATGGTATATTGACAATTTTATACAATTAAAAAGATTTACATATAGAAATTTGAATGAAATTTAATGACATAAATTTAGTCGCTATCTCTTACAATGGTAATTTTACGTTTTTAATGTCACTTAATTTCCAATTTTGAAAACATTTTAATTGCTTTCCAGTATAGAAAGCCGATAAGTTATCAATATTCTAATGTTTTAAGGTGTTTTTGAAACTTAATTTGAAGTATTAACTGAAAACTTGAAAAGAAATTTTTAGTAAATTTTTGTAAATTTATTTCAAGTGCGCATGCGCATAAATTTCATATTGTAGAATTGTAGAAGATCTAAGCTAAAAATTTTTGCAATTCCGATTTAATCTCATTATAAATTCTAACAATTTAGAAAAAGAAGCATTCAAATATCGCAATCATTGTTCACATCCTTCAATGATGCATTGTGGCAATGAATATCGTGAAGGAGTCCTAATGATAGCAACTCCTTGGGATTGTTGTCCAATGGCTTCTGTTCCAGGTAGCAAAATCTTACGCTCTCTTACACTAGAATTTACATTCAAGTGCAAAATTTTCTTTTCTCGCTCGCTCTATTAGACTACTGCATGCAAAATGAATGTCCACCAATGCCACTAAACAGAGAATGTAAAGCATTACCATCTGGTCCTAATGAATGTTGCTCAAGATATTTTTGTGAGCCAGGAGTTGAAACACCAGATAAATGTCAAATGAAACGTCTTGAGCCAAATTGTGTAACTCCACCAAAGGATAAAATGAATTGTGTTGGATTTCAAGATCCTTATGGTTGTTGTATTAAATATCAATGTGAAGGAGGTATATAACATATAAAAATTTTCTGAATTATATAACAAGGTGAAATTAATTTTTTTCGTCTTTATAGAAGGTAAACCAGGAATGTGTCCTGCACAATTGCACGCTATGCGACTTGCTGGAAGATTCAACTCAAGTGTAACACTGTTACATGAATTTCATCCTAAACCATCTCAACAACCAGGCTCAGAACCAATACCAATTCCAGAAGGAGAACCAGAGCCACAATCAAGGAGAACAGATGAAGAAATGATGCCAAAAGATGAAACTATGCTTGTTACTAAAAATCTTAGAGTTAGTGGAAGTACAGTACAATATATTAGTGGTGGTGATCATAACAACATTTACAACAATGCATAGTGAAATGTATCAAATGCAATGCATAGGAGACTCAAACTGTCCAGGAGATCTAAAATGTTGTTCTTCAGATGTTTCTTCATATGGTGATGGAATGTATATTATCAAAAGTCATGCTCCAGTTTATGGAGTTTGTATGCAACCAATTATAATGAAAAATTAATAATAATAAAAAATTTATTTCTCACTTTCACTTGTCTCTATAATATTTTCAATTTCATGACACTCATCTTCTTGTCCGTAGTATGATTGAGACAATTCCACATAAAATAAATTTTCTACATGAAAGTCCACACTCATTAGTTATTGGTTGATGAGAAACTTTGTAGTATCTAAACAGATATAAAACAGAAAAAAGTCAATTTTCATAATATAAACTGGCAATGTCATAAATATTACACAATTTCTACTTACTGATAAAATAAATCAAACGTTGTTGAATTCCATGCCATTCTTCTTACTAATTGATTCATTGATGATGGTAATGTATTTGGTATATCATACGTTTCACTAGCTAAATATAATCTTTTCCACTCTGGTTCTTTGTCAGGTGTTTTATTAGCTTCATCCAATTCATAACTCCATGTCTCATAATCAATAATATCATGCGTTTCTTCACTAACATGATAGNTTTCCACTCTGGTTCTTTGTCAGGTGTTTTATTAGCTTCATCCAATTCATAACTCCATGTCTCATAATCAATAATATCATGCGTTTCTTCACTAACATGATAGATTCTATAAGCTGGATTTAAAATTCTATAAGGAGTTAGTGAAGGAGCAACCCATAAAGTACTAATTGGTATTGATTTATTATTTGAATTGTCATAAAGTAGACGAAATTCTGAGAAATGTGTATGTCCAAAAAATTGTCCTTTAATTATAGAACTGTGACGAGTTATTAGCTTGTTGTATTCTCTTGACCAAACTCTGAGGAGGCATAAGAAATTTAATTTTATACACAAAATTAATATATTTCCAATCTATATTTTTACCTTGCACAATCTTCATGCCCAACAGGAACATGACCAACTAAATGAACTTTTTGTCCAGCAGCTTCAGCCTCTTTTAATTGAATTGCTAACCATTCTAATTGACCTCCAGGGTCTCTAATATTGTAGAGTTGCCAACTGATTTAAGAGATAAACAAAATATTAGAGAAACTTTTCAATTTCAATCAATCAATATATTCATACAGTCTTACAGGTTAAATCCATAACAAATATTAGTATTGACAACAATCACACGAAATGTTTTACTAATTTCTACAGAATAAAATCCAGCTTGCAGAAAATTCTTTACTTGATCATCAGGAATCCATTGACTCCATTCATTATAACTAGTATTATAAACCCATCGTGTATTTAAATGTTCCGGAACGCCTTCAGGACTAAATCTACAAAACAAAATAGAAAATTTAAAGTCAATTAACTGACATCATAATAAAGTAATTTACTTCACTCACAAATTAACTAAATCTGGATCATGATTTCCTAAGCAAGGCAAAACTTTCGTATCAGGAAAGTAATCAGCAAGAGCCTGCGAAGCATTGGCCACAATATCAACATTTTCTTCACGAGTAGCATACCAAACATTATGTGGAACTAAGTCACCAGTCATGTAAACTAATTTTATGTCAGGATGAGTTTCTGTAATATGCTTTAAACTCAATTGTAACATATCATAACTAAGATCACATTTCCGATTATCTCCATAAGGTCCAGCTTTATCAGAATCACTTGATGGAACACCATTTTTTTCATGACAGCATAAAACAAAATTGGTGCATCTAGCATTAGCACCAATAGTGTATAAAGGATCTAAATGAGGATCTGCTAAATGTAAAATTTTATATGTTTTTGTATTGGCTAATGTTGGTTCTTCCTTTTCTTCCTCAAGTTCTTCATTGTCATTATAATCTAAAAAGTTTGCAAATGGTGTCAACACTGTTTGTTTAGGCTGTCGTGGTTTTTTCACTGGGTCAATACTCCATTCTAAAATAGGATCTTCAGTGTAACAACCACGTAATTGAAGAACTAAGCCACAAAATGTGTTATGACTAATTCTTGGTCTTTCATAAGCAATAAAGTGAAACGTTGGAGTCAATCGAACTAAAAGACCTTCACATACTTCACTAATAGCTAAACGAAAAAGTCGACATGTAAAAACTGCAGTGTTTGTTAATCCTTCTTCAGTAACATTATTTGTTCTTATCTGTGTATAATGAAATGAAACAATTGAAGCTAAAATTTAATATTTATTGATATTATACTCACTTACCTGATAGTATAGAAAACCAATAAATATTTTACAAGAGTTACACACAACAATACTTTGAACTGTATGTGAAGCGTCACCCCAATTTAAAAAGAATCTTCTGACAATTGATAAACTAGTGAAACGAGTCCCATTAAATTTAGCATCTTCCAATTGAAACGTTGCTGGATCTACATCTC
>VCNE01002934.1:0-11948 GCA_009869805.1 Oncopodura yosiiana
AAACAACTTTTCATCCTGGTGACACAATTGATGGCATTGTAATTGTGAGGATTTATGAATCTATGGTTTGTCTTGGTATGTTGTTACACTGCAGTATTTTATGTACTATATATCCATCAGAAGAGCATATGAGAATTATTGATTTTTTTCTCTAAAGGTTTTAAATTAGCACTAGAAGGAAAAGTATTTGTTCGCTTTCACCATAATGATAGATGTCAAACTAAAATGACAACAATTTTAGACCATTCACATTACATTGCTGGCAATGGTGAAGAAAAATCGGCCTATTCATCTCAAACTATACCATTCTCAATTACTATACCAGATAAAAAGCAATTAATAAGCTCATATAATTCCTCTTATGGAAAAGCTGTGTATCAACTCTCACTATATCTACATTATGACTATGGAGCTACAACGTTAATGAAGAAAGCTGAAAAAACTATAAATATCGTAGGAGCTTTAGACATCAGTACGAAACCTTCTGGAATGAAACCTGTCGTCTATGAAAAAAGTGATGAAGAGACGATGTTGAAATTAATTTTAAAAATGGGACAACGAGCTTTTATTACTGGCTCAGAATTATGTTTCACTTTGGAGGTCAATAATCCAAAAAGAGTTGAAATTGAGTATATGACCGTTGCTCTACTTCGTAAAACAACTTTTCATGGATGGACTGTTTCTAAATCAGTTTATCATGTAGCTGGGTCAAAAACTTATAAACCAAACTCATTAGATGATGAGTCACATGGCTTTAGTGAATTGATTTTTATTCCAACGGATGAAATTCCAAGTCATATCGGTGGATGGATTGAACATCGTCATTTTGTTAAAGTACTAGTAAAATTATTTATAGCTTTTTAGTGTAATTAACTAATTAATAATTTTATTTAGACTATTGTCGTCACTGTCTCAGCTCACTCTGTTGCTTGTGAATTTCCAGTGATTCTTGGCACAAAGAAATGGTCCACAACAATAAATAAATTAAATATAATTATAATGGAGGTATAAATTTAATGAATTTACGGACAAATGTTCATAAACTCATTATTTTTGCACCTGCATTAAATTTTTAAATGTGATTATAATAACTAATGCACAATTTAGCTTTTATGCCTCTCTCTATTAATATTTACAATATTTAATCTTTTTATTCAAATCTTTTATTATCCAATAAACACTTATTATGGAATATAAGCTTCTCTTACAGACGCAACTGCTGAGCGACAAAATGGACACTTATTACTAATCATACAGCAACAATCAACACACATACAAATATGCATACAAGGAAATAAAATAACTTCTCTAGGCTTCTCTAGACATACAACACAAATTTGTGATTGATGAAGACCTTCAACCGGATTCTCTCTTCGTTGTCTCTGAATTCTTCTTTGAAGAAAATACACCGAGCATTTAGGAATCCATTTACGAATTGCTAATGCCAATGTCACAAATACTAAACTCATAGTTAAATTCTTAGCAAATTCCAGACAACTAGTTGATATACTTAAATCTCTTTTAAATCCTTCTATAGATTTAGTTGTAATGATAAATGGAACAGAGCTTGATTTAGATATAAGAAATTTTCCACCACTTTGAGTCTTAGTCAATTTTCCAACAACTGTAATAATTGTATTAACTGGAAGAATTTTATTTGTTGTATCCATTCCAGTTACAAATCGTTTTGTAAGAAAACTAATTACTAAGTTTAGTAATGATTGAGCTGAAGGACTCACATGATTGTAATTGTAATCTACATTTACTAAAGCATCAGAATGAAGTTTAGCAGAGTGAAGTCCATCTAAAATTATTGATGGTGATGATGATGATGTTGGAGGTAAATTGTTGATTTCTGAAAGACCAAATGGGACATATGATACAGATGAACCTAATTGTTTTCTTTGATCCCAACATAGTTTAAAAGAGCTTAAGCGAAGGAAATTGGAGAAGGGTAAAGAAACTTGAGCAGTTTCGGAAGTTTTTTGTATTCTGTAAACTCCATTCATTCCATTTACATTGATTGCTTGTGCAGCGTCCAGTAGTGACACTCTACCATTCATTAGTACTAATGAACCATTTTTTAATTTGCCTAGATCTTCTAATCTATCTTGTCCCACAACAAATTCTTGACTTTTCTGTTAAGAATATTATTGACTAAGGTTAGTTTGTGTTATGCAAATAATTTGTTTTACTAAGTTACCTCAACTTGCTTCAGAATGGAATTTTTAGCCTCGTACATAACACCAAATGTCCCATAGCTGAAGAGAGCTATACCAAATGTAATTTCTTCAATCCAATCGGCCCAGCCCATTTTCTAGGAATTGTTCTTCTATAGCAAATAAATGACAGCTTTGAAATCATGTAAAAGTTTCTTTTGACAGGGTCTACAAGCCGATAACTCTATAATGCTTACTGCGTGCTTGGTAACAACATTGAATTATTTCGTGGGCTAGTAGATTTTAGATTTAGTTTTTTGCCAAAACTGTAAACTGAAGTCCTGATGATGACACAATACATATTGCATATAAAAACTAAACACTTTTGAGCATTGAATCTAACGGCAATTTCTTATATTGTCACACTTGACAATTGCATATAAGACACTTTAGTAGTTCAATTCAATGATGCACAACGAAACGGAATGCTCAATCATGAGAATTAGATGAAGCAAAACAATTTAGTTGTATACTAGTGTTAGTTTTGAGCAGTAGTAAGTTAGCATTAGCCTTATAATAAAGTCTTCTAATGGATTACTCATCAAATAAAGATAAAGTTGGCAAGAAATGTCAAAAATTTGCATTTAGTTATTATAAATTTTATACGAGTGTACTGTCAATTGTAACACATAGGACGAGACTACGATTAAGACTTATTTTAATTATGTGTTGTCTTTGCACTGTACTTTGGATCTTATTTCATAAAGAAGGTAGTATTTTTATCCTTAATAATAATTTTATTAAACATACAAATATACACAGAATAATTTTGTCTTGTCTCTCTATTTTCTCAGAAAGCAATAGTTCTATAGAGCCAGTTACACCAAATTACGATTTTTACACTAGTGATGAAAAAGATAATATTCCTTCTGAAGATGAAGCAGAGTATATGAAATTGGTTTACAGTGGAGCAATGAGAGTAGCACAAAATGACACTAAATTGTCTCAATTTATTCGAAAACATCATTTAAAACCACCATCAACAAAACCATATAATTTGGATAGTGAGTGTCCAACATGGAATCAAGAGGCAACAGCAAAATTGTATTCATATGTTAAATATTATTTGGGACTAGACGAAGACCCATCAATTAAAGGATTTTTTATTGAGTCAGGAGCATATGATGGTTAATAACTAATTTTAAAAATTAATAAATATTTTAATTACTATACTCTCTTCCTTGCAGGAGAATTTATCTCTAATACACTTCCATTTGAAAAAAGATACAATTGGACAGGACTACTAGTAGAGCCAGATCCAACAGCTTTGAAACTACTTTTCAGAAAAAATAGAAAAGCATGGATTCTACCTGGATGCTTATCAAGACATAATTGGCCAGAAGCTGTTACAATGCTGAGAAATAAAGATTTAAAAGCTCTGAGCTATATCAAAACAAAATTTAAAAAATTTAATTCGAAATATGAAAAATCTCACTATATTCCCTTTGAAGCTAAATGCTTTCCACTCTATTCTATTTTGAGTGCACTAAATGTATCAACAGTTGATTATTTCAGTTTGGATGTTGAAGGTATATACTACACTTATAAAACTAGTTATTATATTTATGGAAGGAATTAATATATAACTTTAAATATACTATATAGGTAGCGAGTTGGATATACTCAAAACTATTCCATTTGACTCAGTTTACATTAAAGTCATTAGTGTTGAAGTTGAAGAAGTAAATGCAATGTATCGTAGACCATTTAAGACTAGAGATGTAACAAAATTCATGGAATCAAAAGGATATGCTAAAAGAGAATTTGTCTATGGTCCATACATTCATGATATCATTTATGTCCATAAATCTTTACTAAAGGACAAATTAAAAGATTCAATGTAAAAGTGAGATAAATTCAATAAAGATAATTAGCGTTACTACGGTGTAGATCATACAGAACTTTAGGAAGATTTCAATTCATTTAGCACAAGCCTTCATTCCTTGCCTTCCTACTTTGCTCTATAAAAAAACCTTTTGAGAAATCTCCTTATTCCAAAAAACTAAATCTATCAAAATGGACCAATCCAAAGTAGAAGCCAGAGAAAAGATGAAATCCAAGATTTCCAAAATGGTCTCTTCCCGTAAAACGAAGATTAACCTGGCTCCAAAATTCACTCAAAGTACTCACATTCGTTTTGCAGCCAAGCACATGTCAGAACTTCGTCCAGTAGCTTCTCATGTCAAAGTTGAGCAACAAAAACATGCATTAGCACCAGAACTTCGTCCAGTAGCTTCTCACGTAAAAGTTGAGCAACAAAAACATGCATTAGCACCACCAGCTCCAAAAGTCAAGAGAGACTATGTCAATCTCTGGAGAAAGATTTTAGACGTACGCCGAAAATATGTTGCAGATACTTTAGCCGAAGCAAAAAGTAAAGCACAGAAAATATTTGATATTGAAGAAAAGCACCGAGGTGGTGCAGTACTATTGGCTCTATTAGCATTTAATCAGCCATTAAAAAAGAAGAAGGGCTATCTTATTCCCAAAGATAGATCAGCATGGCTAGAATTTCTTGTGCAACTATGTAAGAAGAAAGCCAAAATTGAGCATTTATCTGATGAAGAGATTCGTCGAGTAATAATCAGAGCTAGGCCTAATATTGCTGGGAAAAGAAGAGGACCAACACCCAAAGATCCTGATGTTCCAGAATGTTATTATTGGGATGAAAATATGGTAGCAGAATGGATTAAAGATCAAGGCTATCCTCATTTAGCTGAACCATTTCTTCTTAATTTTATATAATCAACCATTGAAAAAGAAGAAGGGCTATCTTATTCCCAAAGATAGATCAGCATGGCTAGAATTTCTTGTGCAACTATGTAAGAAGAAAGCCAAAATTGAGCATTTATCTGATGACGAAATTCGTCGAGTAATAATTAGAGCTAGGCCCAATATTGCTGGAAAAAGAAGAGGACCAACACCCAAAGATCCTGATGTTCCAGAATGTTATTATTGGGATGAAAATATGGTCGCAGAATGGATTAAAGATCAAGGTTATCCTCATTTAGCTGAACCATTTCTTCTTAATTTTATTAACGGCCGTCGTTTAACAATTGTTGATGCTAATGCCTTAGAGAAAATGGGAATGACAGATCTGGAAGAAATCCGTGAAGTGACTGCAAAAATTCGTGAGCTAATTGGTCTACCACGTCCAAATCTTATGAGAGCATTAGCAAGACTTCCACCATTTGAAGGATACATGAAACGTCGAGTATTCAATGGAGCAAATTATGATATTACTAACATTCCGAGACTATTGCAAAAAACTTGGGCTAGACTATGAAGTTTTGAAATATAATAAAAATGCTTGTATTTGTGAAGAAGGTGAAGAAGGAGATAGACTTCGTGATGATACAGACTCATTAGATAATGCTCCATCAGTAGAATTTCTTGTTCGTAATGCACTCATGAGAAATAAAACTGTGGATGCTATAATTCAAGAGATTCTTCATGAAGTCTTTTTACCAGAAGATGAGAGAAGATATGGACGTCCAATTCAAGATATAATTGCTGGAGCTTTAAATGATGCTTATGGAGAGCTAGGCTATGATGAACGCATGGCTAAAGAACGTCTAGAGTATGCTATCATTGTAGCTAATTTACTATTAGAAGAAATGGAACGGACTGCAGCTATTTTAGAAGATATTGAATCTCTGCAAAAATACATTGGGGAAAATGTCAGTCCAGACAAAATTCAAATACTTCAACAAGCTGCTGGACAATTTATTGAAGATGTTGTTCCAATTGCAACTATAATGGCATTTGGGCAATTAGACTTAGAAACTATTTTTAAACAAGAGCCTGAGTTTGCTAAGTTTGTTGATGATGTTATTCAAGAGGCTGAAAAGAAATTAAATGAGTTGGTGCCGGAAGCGAGTCAATTTGTTGATAGTATTATTGCACAGGCTGAAGCATTTGTCAACAAGGATCATCAACAACAAGAGCCATCAGAACAAGTTGAAAATAATTTAACAGCTAATTATAATAATATTAATGAATCTAGTTTACCAACAACTGATGATGAAAATATTCAAAGTCTTATTAAAGCTGCAGAGGTCTCAGAAAATGAGGAAGGTGGTGACGTTGGAGTAATAAAAAATAAAAATAAAAGTCGGTCTAACATAACGTCAACTAATGTCACAAGTCTTCCAGAATCTGAACAACAACATAACACAAGTAGTGAAGGTGAAAATCTTACTCATCAACAACCAGAAGAAGAAACCAAAGAAGATGTTCAGAAGATAGCTCATGTCACAATTGATGAAGGTCACGGTGATGATAGCAAATGGTCTAATATTAATGAAAAGAGAAAATCAACAAATCTTAAAGTTAGATTTGAAATTGACACTATGAAAAGAAATGGTGGAAAGCCACCAAGACTAATTTATCGTGATGGAAAAATTACCAATGAGTTTGGTGAACTTATTGGATTTCCTGGTAATGAAAATTGTACTGTTGTAGACTATAATGGAAATGTGATTGGTTATTTAAAAGAAGAGAATGCCACAATTTATACAAATGATGGACAAGTTATTGGACAATTTCGACCAATCACAATTCAGCAAAGTCCTAGAGCTGTCACTTTTGCACCTGATGTCATAGATAAAAATGAAGAAGAAGAAGAAGAGGATTCTCATCAAATTATTTCTATTGATGATGATACAGAGCCAAAAAATGAAATACTTGACCAAAGTGGTGGCGATAATATGTTGAATCCAACTATAGAAGAAGATGACGACGAGAAAGATGAACTGAAGAAGAAACTTAAAGAGAAATTATTATTAATGTCAATAACAGAAACTCAATATGAAACCATTCAAGATATCAATATTGACAATCTTCCTAGTTTAACAATGAACGATGGTAAAATCCTTAATGAGCAAAATGAACTAATTGGAGTTAGTGGCAAAGGTAACAAAATCATTGATGAAAATGGAAATGTTATTGGCTATATAAAAGAAGATGGGCTCATTCAATCAATTAATGCTATAAATAATACTATCATTGGCAAACTTCAGAAACAACAGGAAGTAGTAGAAAAGAGGCAAGTTGAGACAGAAGCAAAAGGAATTAAATTACCTTTAGANGCTATAAATAATACTATCATTGGCAAACTTCAGAAACAACAGGAAGTAGTAGAAAAGAGGCAAGTTGAGACAGAAGCAAAAGGAATTAAATTACCTTTAGAGAAAATATTATCATCAAAGTCTAGCATAATTAGTAAGAAGCGTAGTGAATTGCAGAAGAAGCTTCGACGAACTCAATTTGGTAAGAATCATCTATAATTAAAAGGTTTTATTATACTATAAAATGCCAGCAGTATATAGAATTTCATGTTTTATGGTCTATCTCTCTTCTCTCTCTCGTGATGTTGTGATAAATATGTATAGTGAAGCCAGATATGGATTTTATTATCATTTCATTTATTACATACATGCACATCTTGCAAAAAAAAAAGATTATAAACATATCTACAGAAGAATATAGATAGACTGATTGCTGTTTGTGTGCTACTTAGAGTAGTGCCGTCACACTTGTAACCAATTGTTTTGTATGTATATGAATTTTTAATGTGATGATAATATTATATATACACATGTAAAATGCAGCAGTATATAATCTCACTGAATGATGTTTAGTGTCAAGAGTAGTTGCAGTAGTTGTACACGTGCATAGTAAATCAAGTTGTATTTTAAATTGTGGTTTTCCTCTGATATTTTTATATAGTTGAAAATTGGGCTCATGAAATGGCTGAAGAAATGTCTTTTGATGAAGAGGATGTGAGACAAGTTAGAATGGCCGCAGATCAAATTGTTGATGATGTGATTCATATGGCACTAACTCAATTGTTGTTGGAAGCTGAAAGTGGCAAGGAAAATGTTGATAGAATTGTTGATACTTTGAAAAAGTTACAAGTTCGTGGTAAGATGATAATATAAATTAGTTATTATTGGTGTAGAGCTAATTATTTGTCTGGTGATAACATTTTTTATGTAGGAAATGAAGAAGGAGGAATACCATTGTGGCAACCTTCAATATTGAAGACTACTATTAGCAATAGTAGCAGTGGTTCAACTAGTGGAGGTGTTCGTAGTAGAATTGCATCAAGTATGTTATATTGAATTGAATTGTGAAATTGTGATATATGCTAAAATGTATTTATTTTATATTTCTAGGAAAAGATAAATCGAAAAAGGAAGTCGGCTTCAACACTCAGCTTTAGCTTACATTGTTTATCTTCCGATAGAAAAAATAGAGTATTAATCATTAATATTCATATTGTAGAAATCGTGACGCTGTATATAATGAACTTGAAATACATACAAATCTACATTTTTATTTATAAACTATAAAAATAAGATTGATGACAGAACATTTTATTATACTAAAAATAAATTATGGTTTATAATACAACTTTAAATAGAAGAACTTTAAATAAGAAAACGTGAATCAATCAACGTTTTTCGAGCTAGATTCCTTTTGCCTAATGAATTGCGGATGTATTTGAGTAGCTGTTGTCCAAAAAAAAAATATTAATTATCTCATAAATAAATTCCTTAGACTCGTCTCTTACCATATCTGACAAATAAGTAACAATCCCAGCAAGCACATAATTATGAGAAAGAATATCCACAAATAGAAAAGTATACAAATTAAACATAAACAATGTTCTCTCATTTCCATAAAAGAGCACAGAATCAAATGAGTGGCCATTATCTATTAAAAAAATTGCTTATCATATCATAGCTTATAATGAAGATCTACAGATATATATTAAATTACTATGTAATACCATTATAGAAAACTGCTCTGTCACTTCCAACTTCACCAAATTCCATATCGAATGTCTTTTCAAAAAATGACTTGTCAGTCACATCATAATCTAAATCACTTAACGCATGTTCCAAGAAAGCTGTAAGAAATCTATTCATAGAGTGATACGCTTGAGATACTGACATTAAGGTGAGTTGAGCTTTGCTTGCTGATTGATTTCCCAACTATTGACTGACGACTTTTGCCTACAAGTCCAGCATTCATTGAGCCCTATGCATAAAATTAAAATTTAAAGATCAATATTATTTTATTAACTTTAGAGCTATGCTTACAGCATATAAAGGTTGAAGAACTTGATTATATACAATTCGAAATGAACTTGGAATCGAGATAAGAAATGTTTGTTGATCAGTTGATGGCAATAAGCCACGTCGTCCACACATATCTTCTTCTTCACGGTGAAGTTGCTCAATCATAGTTTGCATATCTGTATCAGCAAATCCATGAACTGATCGTCCATGAATATAATAACCATGTTGTTTAGCTTCTAACATAAATACACTGACATTGGCTAAATGTACAAATGTCCACAAAGTCTTGGATTTTATTACTAATGTATCTTTCATCAATTCCAATTCGATAGAGCCACTGTAAAAATTCAAGAAGATATTTAATTGAGATAAACTAATTTCAGAGAATTTTAGAGAAATTTTTCATCAACCTGAGAAATCCCAATAATTCCAAAAATCAAAGCTCCAACGGCAATTCTAGCAGACATACTAAATGGAATATTCTTCAACTCTGGCCCAGGGCTTAAACTTCCACTTGGCCAGGAAAGAGCCCAATATTTAAATCCAAGAACTTCCAAAAAGAAAAGTGCAACAACAACTTGAGTAGCCATATGTATTTTTCTTACAGATTGAATTTCATTCCATTCATTAGCTATGAAATAAGTTCTCCAGATACTAACACTATTTTCAGCATTTGACGCTGTTGTCATTCCAGCACCTTTTTCACCAATTAATTCTCCGCCTTTACCAAGTGCTCCTCCAGCATCACTACTACGATGATGATGATGTTGTTGATTATTTACTTCATTAGGGGGTATAATTGTATTTCTTGCACGTGGTCTTTCCCAATCAATAAAGAAAATGTCAATGCTAACTTGACGAAAGAGGAGTTTAAGAACATCAACAAGTTTCAGAGAAAATGCTGTAATTAGTAAATCTCTTATGAGCCGCTCTTGATCCTTTTCTGTAAATGGAAATTCAGATATTATTATAGTATTATAGGAACACATAAAAAATTTAAATAATCTCACCTGGAAGTAAAACATGAACTGCTGCTTGTTTTTTAAAGAAAAATAACCAATATAAAGTTGTTGAGAAACACACTATGAAAAATGAGTCTGCAAGATGACCACAAGATGTTAGTATTAAATTTTTGATTGTGTCTATATCTATTTCTGCTTGTCCACTTCTTCGATTCCAACTCCATGTTTGAATAGCTGCGAGTAGCACTGCTAAAGTACTCATTACACCAATTGAAATCTGTAGCATTTAAAATGTCATTTTAATAATATAGCCTTTTCTGATAAAGTTTTAAAGTCAGTACCTTAACATCTTCAAGAGATTTTGACATATCCATTACATAATTCACTTTAAATGTGACTTTGACTTGCTCATTTCTTCTAAATCGATCAGCGTCAATTTCATTATATGTGAGTGTTAATAATGGAACATAAATTCTTCCAGCATCATAACTATTTTGTAGTTGGACTCTAAATAATAATAATAAAATCAATTAAAATTGCAACATTTATGTATATATAAATGTTACCTCAAATTAATGCTTTCCAAATATCTCATCATTCTAGGAACCCTTTGAATTTTTCCATTATCTTTTGGATCAACATCTGGCAATCCACTCATAGTATCAACAACAAAAAATCTTCGGACTAATTGCCATTGATATTTATCTTGCATCTGTGAATATCAAAAAAATTGACATAATGAAGAAATATTCATCTAGTCTTAAGAAATACTAATAACTAACAACTAACCATATTATTTTTAATGGAACTCTTTCTAAAATTAAGAATTTTAACAGGCATAGGATAGAGTGACATTTTCCCTGATTTTGAATCAATATAACTGACATATGGATCAAGAAATTCCATATCAGATGATGAATATCTTTTCCATAAATACTGAGCTGAGACGAGACAAGATGTTTTATACTGAGTTCCAAACTTGTAGCTAACTTTTGCAACTTGTGGTGCTTGAGAACATGGAAGTAAATCATTGAGAGATGAGAGTCCAATGTATTTTCCAGTGAATGTAAAACGTGACAATGTAATATTGATATCACTCGTTGGCTCAGAGAGTCTCATGTCATATTCATGTGGAATTATTGTAGTACGAATTAATATGGCTGGAGCTTCACTTTCAATGTAATACAATTTAGGCAAATATTTTGGTGGCTCACTAATTGACCCAATAGATCCCATTACAACAGAACGATAAAGTTGACAAACTCCATTATCTTCTGAATACGAATGAAGATTTAGTGTACACAAATTGCTCAAAATTTGGCAAGCTGTTGTATTTTGTTTCTAGAAAAAAATATTTGGGACATTAAAAAAATCTTTTTATTTAAAGACTTTTATAGTAAATATATACCTTGCAAGAATAAAATGCTGATATAACATGACTACGAAATAGAGGAGAGTCAAACTTTTGATTTTCATATTCAATTTTGTTGGCCACACTCGGATCAACAGAATAAGGCTCACGAAGCTCAACATGACTGAAGCAAATTCCATTAACAATACGATGTGTAGCATCTGGACAAATACAAGTTCCATTGGCCACTTGTGGAAAAGAAGAGTGACAAGGAATACATTCAGTTTTTGTTGAATCTGGAGTATAGCCATTTGCACATTGAACACAT